>OOFC01038489.1:0-12313 GCA_900323345.1 Pseudochromis fuscus
CTTTGCGTGTGGAAAATCACACAAACTGCCCTCATCATTATTACCCCCGCCCCTCCTCCTCCTCCTCCTCCTCCTACCCCTTACTTCTCTCATCCGCAGGTCGCTTCACGGATCTGCCCTCCAACATGACGGTTAAAGAGGGACAAAACATAGAAATGGCGTGCGCTTTCCAGAGCGGAACCGCGTCCGTGTATTTGGAGATCCAGTGGTGGTTCGTGAAGGCGCCGGAGCCCACTGACAGCGAGGAGGACGTCGATGCTCAAGAGGTACAAGGGATCCTCTCTTTTTTTTTATTTTTTAATTCTCTTCTCCATCAAGAGCTTATGTTTGAAGCACACCCACTCATAAAGGGAACAAGGGCATCCAAAATGTATCCGCGCTATTACGCACAAGCCCCCCCACTTGTGTCATCAGCATCGTGCAGCAGCAGCAGCAGCCCTCTCGGGCAAGGTCGGGCACTCATGCCAGAACTCTTTATTGACCCATTTCCTTACAAGCAACAACATGTTATGACCTTCAAATATCTTCAGCTGCTGCCTTCAAGTGATCAAAAAAACTTGGCGCGCAGTTGTACTTCTTCCTCTTAAAGGTTAAAACACGCTCCTCACTGCAAAGACTCCACACACACACACACACACACACACACACACACACACATCCATTTTTAATAAGAATGGATCATTCAGACTTTATAATTTCCTTAAAAAAATGTCAGCTCTTCATATTCAATTTGATGATTTGGGCTTAAACAGTTAAAATAATCCCTCCTCACACTGAGCACAGAGCATTAATCAAAGACTAGTGTCAAAAAATGAGCTTGTTCTGGATATTAATTACACGATAAATGAAGTAAATGAGCCTGACTGTTCATGAATGGATTAAAAAAGTGGCTGAATCAATACAGCCAAAGCATATTCTTGCATATTGCCTCATTAAACAGTGCATTGGAAGGCATTTTGTTATGTATTGCTGCTGCATTACTGCTGCTTATCACAGCTCCCCTCTACACACAAACAATGATGGAGTGCTCGGCGGATGAGAGCGACTCAATGTGCATTCAAATGGATGGAAATGTCTTTGCTTACATATTGTGTGGCAGGTAGCTGCATGTCAAGATTTGAGAAGGGGATTGGTGCATTGTCATGACAGACATCAAACGGAGCTCTTTCTATTTCTGTGACAAAGAGGAAGAGATATGTGTGTGTGTGTGTGTGTGTGTGTGTGTGTGTGTGTGTAGCTGGATATCCATGTGGCTTTAATTATTGTTCCATTGTTGCCCGGCTCTTATAGCGGCGTAGGCCAGGCTTTGATGTGGGTTTGATCCCACGTGACTCTTGGATGTTGGGGCTGAAGTGGCCTATTGATGCAGACATCACATTGTTTCCCATATTTCTTATCAGGGGAAGGCTGCTTGAAATGAAAGCTGCTGGCTTGTGTGTGCAGTTGTCCTGCAGTGTTGCAGTTTGAATGAAGGAGCAGAGTCAAGGCTCAGGGAGAAAAAACAACCTGGAAGTTTTTTATTTTTTAGTTTTAGGGGAATGAGTCTCAGACTGCAAATGTTTATGCAAATATAAGCTGCATTGCATGAAAAGTAAGAGTTGTTGGATCCTTGAGAGGATGACATGAAAAGAGCCGAGCTCCACGCTGAACAGTGCAGAGGAAGGAAGGAAGAGTCGGGTGGATGGGTGGGTGGATACTTTATCTTCAGCTCCTAACGACTCAGGTGCAGTCCTCAGCGATACACATGTTCTGCTCTGAGACTTAGTCCTTTACTGATGAATCAGAAATGTAAAGAAACCAGGATCCTGCCAGACCCACACTGGGAAAAACATAAAGTAATAAACAACACACAGATGTTAGTTCCCTGCCATCGAATCATAATATCCCAAACATCTCCCTCTGTACAGCAGCATCTATTACTACACACACACACACACACACACACACAGTCTCCAGGTAGAAACTTCTTTGAGACAGAAATACAGAAATCCCCATGTAGCCTGTGAAAAATGTAACATACATCCAGACATAGGTGCATTATTAAACACTGACACTCAGTTATTCTGAAGTGTTCCCACTTCATTCAAGCAGCAAAGAAAAAAGGATCCATGCAGCTCAGAGACTCAGGATTTATTATTTTTTTGGCTGCATCAGTGTGCAGCAGGAACCGTCTTCATCCTGAAGCATTAACATTAACTTCAGAGAAAGTGTCACCGTGTGATCAGTGCAGAGAGGACAGTGGTGGATTCATCACAGACGTGGAGAAGAGGAACAACTGGGGAGTGGTGTTCATCTCAGGATGATGTGGTTCAGTTGGATTAAACTTGAGTTTACACGACAGGACTGAACACCACCCTCTCCACCCTGGAGGTCCCCGTTCAGCAGGACCAGGCTGCACCTGCTGCACCTGCTGCCATGTCTCCAGGACGTGTCCCGGTGCTGCTCCGACTGACATGGATGCAGCAGCTGTTGTCATTTACTCTGGAGACGCTGGAGACTTTTCTAATCCAGCTCAGTAACATCAGTAACTGGTGGGTTATGGGTTAGTCTCTCATCTACTGGTTTGATGTGATGGGAGATCTTTTTATTTATTTAGATCTTCTCTGGACTGCTGATGGGGACAGAGGACGTTGTTGTATTTCTAAAGTGTCTCTGATCCACTGAGCTCAGGGTTGTTCGTGTTGTCCAGCTGTGACTGGTTTTGCAGTGGATGAGTTTTCAGGTGGAAATTTTCCAAATAAAAAACCAGAGCCTGGGGCGTCTGCTGCTTCCTGGACGGAGCAGTTTAATCTCAGGACCTACAGCCCTGATGTGTCTGCCTCTGACCACACGTGAAGACGGTTTCAAAATTGGACACGTTCATTTTAGCAAACTTCTTAATTTGCAGCCGGATCAAGTGGGAGGGGGGTAATCCAAATTTATGGCTGAGCCCAGGGACCGACGGGAACACATTAAGTATTAATACATAAATCAGCGATACTTACAGTCCCCTATCCATCCCATAATAAGAAAGCAGTGAACTACATCAAATATTAACACCTTTCAGGCCGAGAAGCAGCTGATTCCTCTGGTCATGTATATTCTGTTACAGCTTATCACATAAACTCTGCATGTGCAATAAAACAGAGTCAGACAGTGGGAGCTGAAATAACAGCAGAGATGGAAACATTCACACACACTCACACACACTCTCAGTGCGTCTGTACACAGCAGGGTTGTGTGGATTTAAACCAGATGTAAATGCTGCTGCAGTGACAGTGTTTGATCATGAACCTCAGGGAGGAAGTGGAGATGCAGACGTTTGGTTTCTGTCCGTCCACACATCTCACCACTGTTTAATCACGTGATTACAGTAATGTCGTCGTGTCTGTATCAGTCAGACGGCTCTTTACAACCAAACGTGATCTGAAAATAATGTTAATAATAAAACAACATCTAAACTGAAGGGTTTTCAATCATCACTCCCACAGATGAACCTGTTTCTCTGCTGGTGCACAGTTAAAGCTCAGACCAGCAGGTGAAGGTCTGGTGGAGATGTTCAGCTCCTGGTACCTCGTCCCAAAGAGACGTGGACACAGACTCTGCTGAGCTCTCATCAGATCATTAGATCAAGGCTGGAGCCGTCCTGAACAAAGTGGTGCGTGGTGGGTCTGCCGACACACTAGTAGAGGGCTTTTATTTTGAAATGGTGACAGTAAGTGTTGAGTTTGTATTAACAGCATCATGCTCTACCTGTTTGATTGGATGCTGTTTGCTGCTTTTACTGAAAATCAAATAATTTTAATAGAGGTCAGTGTCCAACAAAGGCCTGCTGCAGGTCTAAAGAAAGACCAGGACCAAAGTGATCCACATGTGCTACAGCGATGCCTTGCAGTCAGGTGACAGTCTGACATTTAGCTTCATGCAGTTTTTCTTTTCTTTCTTTAACAAAGATAAGTAGTCGGTACCGTCCTGGGCTGTTCGTGCTGCATCACATCGGTGTGAGGGAACTGACGATGCAGCGTCTGCTCATTTCTTGAAAATGCTACGAGAGCGCAGTGGACACGGATTAGAGGGAAGGAAAACAAACACGTCGATACAGAAAGCTGCTGTTTAGCTGCAGCTTCCACAACAAGTGGTAAATGATTCTGCTCTCAGATTATAAATGACACGCTGCCAGGTCATAATTATGCACAAACACACACAGACGGAAACAAAATATTCACACCTCTACGACAAAGAGGAGTCATGCTGCTGACGGGATCTGCTACATTTGTGATGCTGTTGATTCAAGTCAGAGAGTAAAGATACACAGAGAGGAGGAGGAGGAGGAGGAAGAGGAGGAAGAGGAAGAGGAGGAGGAGGAGGGGGGATGGCGGCGAGGGAGCGAGTGCGAGCTAAACATTTGCTGTTACAGAGCAGGAGCAGATTGCTGTGGAAACGCAGGGTCATCAGTCTGTGGCTGCACTTCTCTCACACACACTGAGGCTGTGAGCTGCCACGATGCTCTGTACTGTCTGTCCTGGTGGATTATAATCCACAAAGTGGAGCTTACAAAATGTCTAATTTCCTGCACATTTGAATGGATGTGAGGAAGATGAAGCTGTGAGCAGGAGAAGCAGTTTGATGAAGAGCCTGACACAGAGGACGGTGTCACAGTAAAACTGTTTTTATTTCATTTGGATACTTTTTACATTTGAACTCAGCTGTCTGAGGCGACAGGAAGGAGCTGGATGAGAAGGTGTGGTGCATCACACAGATCCACCGGGCCTGCTCCTCTCCAGCAGCGTTCAGCCTCCTCGCCATCAGCAGCAGGTCACGTCCTCCTTTGCTGTGTGTCACCCTTCAACCATCAGCAGAACATCTATTTTTATACTTCTTGATATTTTAACAAATACATTTTATAAGGGATGCTCCTTTGTTGAACAGCATGAGGAGGTGGAGCTGCTGACACCAGACAGAGGTTCATGTCCTGATGAAGGCAACAAAGAAAAGAAATCATGATTGTAGATTGTAGTTTAAAACCACAAGAAATGAAAATGTGGTGTTTAATTAGGAACTGTAATTATTGGTGATGTTACAGTGACAAAGAAACTAAACCATTGAAGCAGTTTATCAGACCTGATCCCGTGGCTGTGACCTGAACAACTAACACTGTACAAAATGTGTAATGTGAAGGTTGAAATCCATTAGTCATCATTCTTACTCTGTGTTCACTTTACTGCCAAACTGCCTTGAAGCCTCACTGATAATAAGTGAGTGATGAGCAGAGGTTTGCAGTGTTCACCACCTGCAGACACTGACCACACATGGATCCACGCTGTTGATCCCTCAGACCTGCAGCTGCTGATCCATCAGACCTGCAGCTGCTGATCCCTCAGACCTGCAGCTGCTGATCCATCAGACCTGCAGCTGCTGATCCATCAGACCTGCAGCTGCTCTCATGTCCTGTGTGAAGTCAGAGATTCAAACCTGAGGAGCTGGTGCAGGTGATGAACACACCCACAGTCAGAGGTGCTGCAGGTCCCCAGGCCAGAGAGCAGAGCGCAGCCTCCAGGGTGATACCTGAGGGGATGTCACACACACTGGACACACTCTCATTTCCATCTATTTCAATTTAAAATACATTCGAGAATTTTCCCTTCTGGTTTGAAACCTAAATCCCTCTTATTGTGAAGAGGTGGAATCTGCTCCGGGTTTGATCTGTGGTTTTATCCAGTTAATCCTGCCGCTGTTGTTTGCCATAAGATCAATTTATTGAGTAAATCTTCACCACCCTGTCCACTGGTAATTCTATTTGGTGTGGGATTATGTTTGGATAAAAGGGGGAAAAAAGCAGGGACGCTGAGTTTTATCTGCCGAGGTAACAGTTGTGATCCTTTCAGCCAGTGCTCGCCACTTTTCTCTGGTGCGTGTTTATTATTCCTGCAGTGGTTGGGAATAAATACAGAAAAATAAAGAGACTGCTTAGAAATGAATGAATCCTTTCTGAGAGTGGCCCCACAAACCGGCACATCAGGACCATCAGGGAAGCTACACCTTCATGGTATGAATTTCAAAGCTGGATCAAGCGAAGGCACAAATAATCAGAGGTGATGCCGGAGACTTCACGCAGATGTGCTGTTTAAAAATTCATACTGCACTTCATTCCTCAAATACCGCCCGCAGTGCTGAACGGCTGGGCTGCTGCTGGATTCTGGCCTGGATTTACCCGGCCCGGGTTAAAAGGGGGCTGCGATGGCTCAGTAAAAAGTGAGATGAATAAAAAAAAAAAAGCCTACAAACGTAGGCAGGTGTGATGCGCCCTCAGCCAGGTGCTGCCAGAGTAGATGGGGATCAGCCGAGGCCCGTGGTACGAATACAAACGACCATTACATAAAACATCCGCTGGCGCACTTTGACCACCCGGGCCACAGCGAGCTTTACCTCTCTTAACAAGTCAGTTTATAAATCCACTGGGTGCAACAGCAAGGAAGCAGAAAATCCATCGGCCGCCACGCTCTCCCAGTGACCTTACTGTCTGCTCCCCGCCCTCCATCAGCGCCTGACTGCAGCCCGCGTGCAGCATCCACCTGCACTCACAGCCAGGCTCCGCACGCACTCACATCCGTAATGATCTGTAATGGTTTTCCAAACGGTTCGCGGCGGACACGAGTTCTCGGCGGGAGGCTGCTGTTTGTGTGCGAGCGCGCGCCGACACATGAAAGAGACCTGCTGCTTTCATTTTCCACCGGTGGACTGTGCAGACTGGCTGTCAGGCTCCACCACCGTCAGCAGGCAGCGGAGGGAGGCTGCTGTGAAACCACACACACACACACACACACACACACCACAAACAACAGTGTTCCTGCTAAATACAAGCCTCTGTACACAAGTCTCTAATTCAGATGAAGAGTCTTTGAAAACATCCGTCAGTGCTGATGATGTCATGGATTAAAGATGGCTCCATCCATCGTCATGTCTTTGAACTGCATGATCTCCACATGTGGCTGAACACATCCAGCTGACATGATGAGAAGTTCCTCCTCACAGTCAGAAATCATCTCAAAGTGATTGACTGTTATTTATTTCTGTTATTGAGAAATGATCAGAAATCCTCCTTTAGGCTGAGACTCCTTTAGGCTGAGACTCTGTTTGACTGACAGCCGACAAGGACGAGTCAATGACAGCAGCAGCAGAGAGGAGTGAGGCCGAGCCCTTTAAAGCTCCAACTGTAAATGGAAAATTGTTACAACTGAGCAGCTAATTAGCTGCTGTGTGGTAGATATGCAAGCCTCGCACTTTCTCTTTTTTCTTTCTTTTTCCTGGCGGTTGGTAATTTAGCTGAATTCCCCAGAAACTCAGTGAGTTGTTGTTGAAAGTCAGTGGCTGGGATGTGGATGGGAGTCAGTGCAGTCCAGTCAGGAGACCAGTGAGTCCTGGAGCAGCTCCTGATGATGTGATGCTCCTCAGCACAGCGAGCACCGCCTGAGGTCACCGCCTGAGGTCACAGCCTGAGGTCACAGCCTGAGGTCACAGCCTGAGGTCACAGCCTGAGGTCACAGCCTGAGGTCACCGCCTGAGGTCACAGCCTGAGGTCACCGCCTGAGGTCACAGCCTGAGGTCACCGCCTGAGGTCACCGCCTGAGGTCACAGCCTGAGGTCACAGCCTGAGGTCACCTCCCTGCACAGCTGATCTGTGAAGCTTCACTGATACACAGGTGTAAAGATGTGTGTGTCTGCATGTGTGTGTGTTGGGCGTCTAGCTGCACAGTAGTGTGCACTAAAACGCACAGAGAAGAAACTGTATCAGATCAACACAACAACATGATACCGTACAATACAATGTGATGATATACAATCAGTGGAGCAACGTGGTAAAAGTAATGCCATTACTTTTTGTAGGAGCCAGTAATATGGATGATTACTCTGATTACTCAGTCATGTAGTTCAGTTACTTCAGTGCAGACAGGTTGTTGCTGTGAGTTGATGTGAAGGATTCATGATGTGAATCAGATTTTCCTGAAAGCTTCAGGTTGTTTCACTGTGGACGACTGACGGCGTCTGTCTGAGGAGGTGTGTCACTGAACATCAAAGGTGTGAAGATGTTGTGTTTCTGAGTGTGGTCAGAGTGATGAGAGGACGACACTGAAACCATGTGTGTGCATCAAGACAAGAAACAAAAGGACGACAAATGAGTTTGTATAGTGAATCATTTCTATGATGTAGTAATTTAAAGTAACTGAACTTTACTGTTACATTACTTTGTGACAGAGTAACTAGTAACAAGGAGAAAAACAGGATCGTAACCAAACAGATGTTGTGGTACAACATGATGACTTTGTTGAACATGTAAACACTTTGTCATCAACAACCCTCATCCAGGTGCACACTACACACCACCACAATAACAAAGTGCTCAGGTTGTGTCTGTGCACGTTTCTAATGCGCTGCATCATTTGAAGCATCACTGAAGTGCGTCTGTGTGCAGAGGTGACATGCAAATGAGACTTGATCTGATCTGATTGCTGCTTTATGCAGAGATCCGTCCGGCCTCCGGTGAGGACCTGGATCAGATAGATGAGACCAGATCTGCATGTACACATGGAAACAAGCACTTCAGCTGCAGTTTACAGGAACATGTCACTCAGGTAAAGTCCTATTTACACAAACAGCCAATGAGGAATTCCCTCCAACACGTGGACTGAACGTTCCCCCAACAGGAGCAAATCATCTGTGTGTCCAGGATTATTTTCAGGAGAGGATTAATCCACATTTGTTGTGTCAGGGAGTATTTCAGGTAGCTGCACGGTGTGTGTGGGAATCAGCCAAGATCCACTGTGGTGTGTGTTGATGGTAATGAAGACGTGTCAGCCAGTGTGTGGCTCAGTTCAGATGACTCATCATGAGGCTGGATGGGACAGAGGTGTAAAATACACACACACAGTACTTGTTAGTAAAGATACTACAGTGATGTCAGCAGAGGGATGCAGGTCTGGACTGGTCCCTGCCCAGCAGCTGCAGGCAGAGCTGATGTGTGGGGGACTGGGGAGAGGTAAAGTCCAGGTTCTGGTGGTGGGACTAGGTCCTGGTGATGGCAGCAGTGCTGGGAGTGATGGAGCTGTGTCAGCCTCACACTCTGACTTCTCTGTATCGATGAATCACATTCAGATGCTCGTCTGATTCTTCTTCTTCTGTGAGAGTCAAAGAGCTGCAGTGACTCATCTCACTGTCACCATACACACACATCGTGTGTTTTCACATTTGAAGGTCACAGAAGATTTTTTTATTTATTTTTTACTCTTTGAAGGATTTTACCTGCCTTGGATTTTCATGTGTTTAATTTGGTCTGTCCTGGTGTCCTGGTGTCTTCTGACAACAACTCAGTGGTTTTTAAGTTTTTTTTATTTATGTTTTATTTGAAATGAGTCAGACATGTTCAGGAAATCTCACGGTGATGTTGGAAACAGTAAATAAGGTTAATAAATGAGGCAGCTTTTCTCCTATTTCTGCATCCGTGTCACTCTCCTCTTCTGAATGCTGCTTTGCACCGAGCCAGCAAAGCCCTGATGTGGAACTTTAAATGGCTCTGTTGTTAGAGCCAGGGTGGCTTCAGCCATGTCGGGTCCATTTATGTGCCGTGGAGGAACGAGATGATGGAGGGAGGGATAAAAGGGACGGGCAGATGGAAAAAACATATGGGAGGTGTGATGCAATAAGCATACAGGAAGCCTCCAGGGAAATATCTGGAAGAGATTCATACTTGCATGCAGAACAAATCCTCATTTAGCGTCCCGTGTGGATGTGGACAGCTCTGTATATTGGCCAGACTGTATGACATGAACACAGCGGCCTCACAGAGCAGGGACTTGATGCTTGACTGAAGCAAGCTGTCGCTGCCTCTCTGCAGCGACCAGGGGAAAGCAGCTAACAGTTTGCTCAGTGACTCATTTAGAAACCACTGCTTCACACGGATGTACACAAGTCTGCTGATCATCAGAAACATCTCCACACTCCAAACCACTGAGAGCTTCATGCTGACTTTAAATATTTCAGCGAGTATCACCCAAGATTTCAACCTCCTGAGTCTGTGATTGAACTGAAACATTAACACCTTTAATCTGCAGCAAGTGTCCGTCCTCTGTTGCTCCTGCTGTGGTCACCACAGCCCAGTAACACTGATGAATGGTGTTACAGTCCAATGCTGGTTGTTGAACTGACAGATTATCAATTATCAATACAGCAGCTGATCTCCATGTGTGAGGGGAACAGGAAACAGAGCATCCTGCTTATTGAACAGCATCACATGTGGACGAAGCAGCAGCAGGTGAAGCAGTAACATCTGTGTCATACATACATATCAGACTCAGACACATCGTCACCAGGATGAAAGGCTGATGCTGGACAATAAAACAATAAGTAACAATCAGGACGGGACGATCATGATGCACATTTAGTTCAATACATTTTCATCTTCTTCATAACAAATGTCTTGTTCGACCATCGTCTGCAAAGATTGAATTAAATCCAAACATAAAAAATGTTGAGGAGCACATCAGAACAAGTTGTTTCTGCTTTTAAAGCAAAACAATTGAATTTGAAATATCATTGACATTCACAAAAAGGGCTCATATCAACCAGCATCAGCATCAGTCAGTGGATTCAGGGCCTTCATCACCAGGCTGGAAAGAGACCACTGCATCACCAAGCTGGAGACCACTGCATCACCAGGCTGGAGACCACTGCATCACCAAGCTGGAGACCACTGCATCACCAAGCTGGAGACCACTGCATCACCAAGCTGGAGACCACTGCATCACCAAGCTGGAGACCACTGCATCACCAAGCTGGAGACCACTGCATCACCAAGCTGGAGACCACTGCATCACCAGGCTGGAGACCACTGCATCACCAAGCTGGAGACCACTGCATCACCAGGCTGGAGACCACTGCATCACCAGGCTGGAGACCACTGCATCACCAAGCTGGAGAGAGACCACTGCATCACCAGGCTGGAGACCACTGCTGGGAAATATCACACTGCACTAAGCAGGAACACAGCAGAACACATGTAGAAGTACTCAGTACACATGTAGAAGTACTCAGTACACATGTAGGAGGATACAATCTGCTGCTTTTAGTTGTTGTGTTATTGTGGTTGGTTGTTGTGTTGTTGTGTTGTGTTTGGTTGTTGTGTTGCTGTGTTTGGTTGCTGGAGATCCTCAGTACTGAGAGTGCAGCAGAGTCAGAGTCAGACACTGACTCAGCTCTAAAATATAAAAACAACCACCTCCAGTGTAAAGGCTGCTCCTCCTGATGTCAGAGCAGAGCGTGGTGACCTCTCAGTGGTCAGCTGGTTCATGCTGGGACCTGGACAAACTCCATGAACATCATGGTGGTGATGGACGGGGCAGTGGAGGCAGGCGCTGCTCAGACTCTGAACACAAGGGTGAATTAATCACACCCTGTGCCTGCAAATATTTCACAATAAAAGGATTAGGTCCACTGAAGTGCTAGTAGTGGGCTTTTATTTTGAAATGGATAAAGAACCTGTTCAGTTCATCTAAACAACACAACATACACTGCTCTGTACTGCAACAGGAATAAGTTAATGAAACTCATCAGAGGAAGTGATGTTACCTCCATACAGAGCTGCTGTGTCTGCTGCCCACTCTGTCAAATATCAACTCAACCATCTCAATGTTGTTCTTCATATTTTCTCCAGATCTCCTCATAGTCCCGCCCCCTGTGTCCTCCACACAATGTAAATGTGTCATTTCCTGGGACACACCCACAGCAAACAGTTCACAGAGTCAAAAAACAAAAGTGAAAGTGCTGCATCACAGGAAGATTGAAAGTCCACAGAGCACACGTCCATCATCTCCCATGTGTCTGCACATCCACCACAGCCAATATGTTTCCCAGCAGCCTGTGTGTAATCCAGCTACTCCTCGTGGTGCTGTAATCAGCAGCAGATAATGACCAGCGGTGGCAGAAAACACGGCTTATACACGTCACAGAGGGACCGGAAATTAAACAGGGATTAGGGAGATGGGTTATCCTTGATGTTTGATAGCAGACTCAGATTATAAAAGATGGGAATGATGAAGGTGTGGAGGTTTGGCTGCGACACCATGGGAATCAGCTTCTACACACTGACTGTTTGCTGTTATTGCTGCTGTGGTGACGAGGATCAGAGTGAGAAGAGGAGCTGCTGCTGCTGTGATGCAGGGATTCATCCTCAACATCACTGCTCCTCCTCTTCATCGCTCCTCTAATCTCTGGATCTTATTCATTAGTAATAATAATATTTCAGGTTTTGTTGTCAGTCTGTGTGAAGGAGATCTGAGCATCC
>OOFC01038493.1:0-10000 GCA_900323345.1 Pseudochromis fuscus
AACAGGAGCTGATCCTCCACAGGGGGGTATTTGTTTGGAACCATGGAACCAAGGAACCATGGAAACAAGGAACCATGGAAACAAGGAACCATGGAACCATGGAAACAAGGAACCATGGAAACAAGGAACCATGGAACCATGGAAACAAGGAACCATGGAAACAAGGAACCATGGAACCATGGAACCATGGAACATTAAACGTTGCCCTGAGTCAGGTGTTTGTTTGGTGTTGAACTCCTTAACACAGGGTTTCTCAATCCCGGTCCTCGGCGCCCTATCCTGCCTGTTTGAGATGTTTCCCTCTTCCAACACCTGATTCAAATGACCAGGCTCATTAGCAGGTTTCTGCAGAGCTTGATGATGAGCTGGTCATTTGAATCTGGTGTTGGAAGAGGGACACATCTAAAACATGCAGGATATGGGGGCCCGAGGACCAGGATTGAGAAACCCTGCTCTAACAGCTGCTGTGTTGTGTTTATGTGTGGTCCGGTCAGTGTTGGACCAACTTGGTGTCAAAGTCGTGCCATGGAGGGCCGAGACCCTGCAGGTTTTCTTTCCAACCGGCTCCTGAAGCAGGTGATTTTAATGATCGGCACCTCCATCAGTTTGAGGAAAGGAGCTAATCAGTGAGATCAGCTGCTGGAGAGCCGGTTGGAAAGAAAACCTGCAGGGTCTCAGCCCTCCATGGCACGACTTTGACACCTGTGAACTACACGATGGGTATTTAACCCTGGAACATGTGTTATTTTATTTCAAAGTGTATCTTTATCCAGCATCTGCTTGTTGTATTGATCTTATCTGATGAGTTTCTTGGATAGGGACCACGTACAGAACACTAAACACAGGTAAAGATGCTCTGAACCAGATCACTGTGAACTCACCTGTTCCCACCTTATTCAACACTTTTCACTGCTCTGTTGGTTTAACTGTTTAGTTGTTGTTGTAGTTTTAATGTCTATCCTCCCGAGTTAAATGAACTCAGTGTGTAGTCAGTCAACCTTGCCACAGGACATTTACCATCAAAGCACAGATAGAAACTCAGGAGGTGTCAGGTGATTGGATTCAGATTATTCTTCCTTGAAAAAAATAAAAATAAATCAGCCACAAACTGAAAAGGTTTTGATTTAAATAATTTTTCTAAAGAAATAAATAAACATAGTTTAAATTGTGTTAAATCAAATATGAATATGTTGCTGTGATCCTGTTGCACTAATCAGCTGCTTCATGTTTCTGCATCAAATCTGTTCCTGTTCAACTAGAATAAAAATGTTAAGAAGGAAACAAAAACACTGATGAAGAAGCACATTTTACAAAATAATTCACGTTTTGTTTTCTACTCAAAGTTTTTAGGTTTTTATTTAAACTGAGTTGAATCAGAAGAGAAATATTTTCTATCTTGACATATTTTTAGATGCAGGTTTGTAAATAGTAAGTTCATTAATATAAATCGATATCCTCACTTCTGAATATTTAACTAAAAATTGATGACTGATGGTGCTTTAGCTAATAATAAAATAAAATAGATGAAGAATGGATGGAAGGATTAAAATAATAAAATCAGCACATCAATAAAACATAAAACAACAAATAAAAGACAAATGTCCGACATCGTTGTCGCGATCCTTTCAAATCCCACAGCGTCGGGAGTCCGTGAAGGCAGCACGGGGGCGTTCAGCGTCGTGTGGCTCGTGAACGCAGCGCGTGTCCGTGAGGAGGAGGAGGAGGAGGAGGAGGAGAAGAAGAAGAAGAAGAAGAAGAAGAAGAAGAAGAAGAAGAAGAAGAAGAAGAAGAAGAAGAAGAAGGAGGAGGAGAAGAAGGAGGAGGAGGTAACGACGTGAGAATAAACAGCTGGAGTGTTTCGTGGTCGCGTTCACGTCGCAGTGACGTCGTTCAGCTCGTGTCGGGGAGCAGCCGTTCCGCTTGGAACTATCCTGGTTAGTTAAACCGGTTTACCACAGTTTACCTGCTGCAGTTTAACCCGGGTTACCGTTTAACTCACCTGATCCTCGAGGCGTTTCATTAAACTTCATTTTGTAACAGCGTGGGGGTCAGTGGGCGTGGCCTGACGGTGATTGACCGCTGTGAGACCCAATGAGAGAGAGAGGACAGACACGAGGACAGGGTGTTTATTTAACCTTTCAATGGGACAAAGATCTTTAGGGTTAAAACTGTTTTCTAGTGTTTCTGGACTAAAACTAATGTAACAACTTTCTCCAACATGTTTTTGTTTCTGTCGACTTTTACCTTAATGTTTTAGCTCTGCATTTTAAGAGTAGAAAGATTTTGGTGCATATTAATCAGCACCTTTCACAGTAAAATAAAGTGTGATCAGTATTTTCCACCTCTCAGTGAAGATTGTAAAACAGTATTTTATAAAACTAAATCCTCCCCGAACACAGTAAATAACATTTAGTGGAGGTCTGTTCATGAGGCTTTATTTTGGACTTGAATACAGGTTGAGGATATTTTTGAATGTTGACATGAAGTCACATGATCTGAAGACGTGATTAAGATTCACAGTTCACCTCCATGATGCAGCTTTCCATCCAGCAGCTTGTGAAACCATCGGAGGCTTCATTTAGTTTTTATTTTCCTTCCTTGAAGCTAAAAAGACTAAAAGCAGAATCTAATTTTTTGCTGGGGAACCTCGTGTTAATGTCATTTACAGTTATTTAGGTCTTATATTAACAAAGAGGAAACATTAAGTGGAGTGGAGCTGCTAATACTAAAGTGTTTAGTTCAGTCTTCAGTCTGAAGCTGTTCACTTCTTGTACTGTGTATATCTGGGACTGTTTTTAACCACACACCTGTTTTAACTCACTACTTGTAGTAAACACTTTGTTTACACATTATTTTTTAGCTTCTAAGTCACTTTTAAATAAATGGTCGATGAAATGTTTCAACTTACTACAAAATAACTTTTAGCTAACTGTTTTAACTTTTAGCTTTCTAACTAGCTGTTGCTTATTTAAAGTTTTAGTCTTAACTTTTAGTCTCTATTAGCTCCTAGCTTTAGCCTCCTTTCACAACAAAACTTATTTTCTGTTTTGGCCTTTTTATCTTACACTTTAGTATTTCCTAGTTTAACCCAACTGACTTTCAGCTGATGACTTCAGCAGTTTTAACAATGTTTAGCTTCTTCCATCTCTATCCTCCAGTCTGGAGATGACGAGCTTACAGCTCAGTGCGAAGGACGAGGTGGTGGAGAGGTTCCTGGACGCTGCAGCCAGAGGAGACCTGGTCCAGGTGTCCACACTCCTGTCCCACGTTCCCTCTGTCCTCAACCAGACAGGACACAGTGGTTGGACGGCGCTGATGCTTGCAGCTCGCAACGGACACTACGACGTGGTGGAGAAGCTGCTGTCGCTCGGGTACATGCGGAGTATTTCAAAGAGTGAATATTAATAGTTGTAAACAAGCAGCCGGTCACCTGGTGACACATCCAGAGGATACAGATGTCTCCTCTTCCATCTGAAAAGCCCCTGGATATGGTTAACTTTTGGTTTTCTGTCCTTCATTTCTAAGCTGCGACAGGTTCTCCGTCAACAGTTCTTCGCAGACCGCCTATGACATCGCCAAGTTCTGGGGCCACAGACATGTCTCCAACCTGCTGAGTCGGACGGATGATGAAAACCGGCAAGTTCTGCCAGGCGCTGACCTCGACCTGCAGGAAAACTACTTCGGCCAGGACACACTGGACCGTCTAAGCGGGAAGAGGACCGACCAGGTCTGGATGGAGGCCAAGCAGAGCCAATCAGATACCATCTACCTCCTGTTCTCCAACCTCAACCCAATGGTCAGCACCTCCCCGGAGGATGACAGCGCTGCTGGGGTACGAGGCCGAAGGCGAACGTTTCAGACACAAATCATTTTAAACCAGTTTTAATGTACAATATCACATCGTCTGCATAGAGACAAATGTCATCAGTGACCAACAGCATAACATCCAACTGGGAAGAGTTAGATAAAGACTCAGAGGCTTATCCAGGACTGAAAGTGAAACTGAAACAAAGCTAAACCTAGAAGCTAAAAAGGCTAATGGTAAGAGCAAATTATGCTTAAACTAGTTGTGAAAACAGGCCAAATCGAGAAGCTTAAACTTGGACTGGTAAAGGTAAAAGCTACAAGTTGTACTGAGTTGTTAAAAATGCTAAAATCAGGAGCTAGAGAGATTAAAACTTGCAGCTAAGAGAAGCTAAATGTAGGTTTCAAAGACAAAAATGAGACTCAAACTGAGAACTATATCATCCTTGGTTTTAAAAAGAAACTCAGATAAATGAAGCTCAAATTAAAAAAAGGAAGGTAAATTTCATCATGAAAAGACTCTGGAACTGAAAGAGTTCAAAGTACGAGTTAAAACAAGTTGAATTTGGTTGTGGAAAGAGGTTCTAAATAAAAATACTTTAGTGTAATGTCATAAAGAGAAGAACCAAGAGTGAAAGAGACTGAAACTGGAACACTTAACATTTTCCATAATGTTGAACAGATTAAAACTGACTTACTGTAAAATTAAACCAGTCACTTGTAGAAAGTTAGAACTTATAAGTCTGTAACAGCTTTACAAAGAGATCAACCAGGAAAGTAAAGTCAGGTATCATCTGTGTAGAGTCGGAGTTTCAGCTGCTTTCTGGGGTTCAAACCTTTAACTAACAGGACCGGATGAAGCTGTGTCGGTTTGGCCACGAGGCGGTTCATGACCTTCTCCACAAACCTACAACTGTGCTCATCTTCCTCGGAGTGGAGAAGAGGCAGCCCCCTTCTTCTTCCTCCTCCTCCTCCTCCTCCTCAGAGCCTCCTGCTTGGTTTGCTGTCGGAACTGACGAAGAAGTCGGCAATCTTCTTAAACGCTGCCGAGAGAAGAACTGCTGTTTTCCGAAGACACCGAACAGAGACCTGCTGAAGCTTAGCGAGGAAGAGGCCGGTGAGGAAGATGCAGCATTGGTCATACCTCTGTCCCTTTGTTTGTGAACCTAACTCCTCCTTCTTCTTCTTGTCCTCCAGGTGTGGTCGCCCAGGCTCGCTCGGTGTTGGCCTGGCACAGCCGCTACAGCTTCTGTCCGACCTGCGGCAGCGGCACCAGGCCGGAGGAGGGTGGGTACAAGAGGAGCTGCCTGGACCCGGACTGCAGGAGCCTGAAGGGCGTCCACAACACCTGCTACCCACGAGTCGGTACGCAGCTCCACCAGCTCTGCAGTGAAGGATTTAGCTCAGGTGGTAAAGCAGGTTGCAGACAAAGTGTAAGGTTGGGGGTTTGATCCCCAGCTCCTCCAGTCTATGTGTTGCAGTGTCCTTTGGCAAGACAACCACACAGGTCTGGAGGACGTGTGCTCAAAAAACAACATTGTTCAGTGTTAGTGAGGCAGCTAGAAGCTAAACTCCAACTGGAAGAGACCAAATCAGAAGGTAGAAGAAAAATATGTCCAAACAGAAGCTGAAAGTGACTAAAATGACAAGTTAGAAGAGGCTCAGTCCTGCAGTGGAAACAACCTGAGGCCAAAAAAGACTAAGGTTGGAATCTAAAAGCAAAGACAGACTCCATATAGGAATTAAATAAACCTGGATTCTTCTGGTTTCACATCCTTACAAGAATCCACATGTTGCTGTGACATCAGGAAAATATAGAATCAGTTCAAGTTTGGACACGATGACCTCTGACCTGTGGTGAGGAGGTTTTATTCTGCGGTGGTAAAACATGGACCTGGTTGTGTTTTCAGACCCGGTGGTCATCATGCTGGTGATTCACCCTGATGGAAATCAGTGCTTACTGGGACGCAAGAAGGTCTTTCCTGCTCGGATGTTTTCCTGTTTGGCTGGATTCATAGAGCCAGGTAACACACACACACACACACACACACACACACTTCATACCTCAGCTCCTCCTGATGTTGGCCATCTTCTCCGTCCTCCTCCTGCAGGGGAGACAGTGGAGGCGGCGGTGAGGAGGGAGGTGGAGGAGGAGAGCGGGGTGAAGGTCGGCCCCGTTCAGTACGTGTCCTGTCAGCCCTGGCCGATGCCCTCTAGCCTCATGATTGGCTGCCTCGCCGTCGCCATATCCACTGACATTAGAGTTGACGAGAACGAAATCGAGGAGGCTCGGTGGTTCCCACGGCAACAGGTACACGATCGTTTGTCCCATCAGCGGCTGCTTGTCGTTGCTTTTCCTCGAGCTCAGAAATCTAACCTTGCTGTTTCTCAGGTGGTCGAGTCGCTGCTCAGAGGACCGCGCCCGGCCTTCGTCTTCCCTCCCAGACAGACCATCGCCCACCAGCTGATCCGACACTGGATCAGGATGAACTCCAACCTCTGACCTCTGACCAGCTGCAGCTGTCAGGGCTAAACTGGGATGTTTCAGATGATCCAAGACCAACAGTTCAACTTATTTTTAATAAAAATAATGATGCACAGTTTAACCCGCGACTGTCAATCAGCAGAAAAAGTTTTTACAGAGTATAAAACAGCTTCACAGACATCAGCTGAACAAGATGAACTGATGATTAAAATGTTTCTATCGACTGTGAAGAGTCCACAATATTAAATGTTTAGTCCCTCCCTCAGTCTGTGCTGGTGTCAGCTGCCAGCCGTATGCAGATGATACAGCTCTTTATGCATCCACCAAGACCCCAGAGCAGGCTGCTGAGGTGCTAACTACAGCTCTGCTCAGGGTCAGGCAGCGGCTCAATAAAAACAGCTGCTGCTTAATCTTTCAAAAACACTGTCAGTGTGTTTGTCCATTACAAAATATATTTAGAACAAAGTTTTCATATCAATCTACAAAATGAAAAAATACAAGCAGCATGTAAATACCTTGGACTGGTCCTCGACCCCCAACTTCACTCTGATAAACACAAAGAAAGTCTCAGCAACAACAGTAAACTCAACTGTTTAAACCAGATACTGTGTAGCTGCCTGGCTGCCCTGCTCCTCATGCTGGGACGTTTCTTACATATTTAATACTGTGAAACACAGCTGTTCTCTGTCCGATCAACCTCCAGAAACCCGTCAGGTACCAGCGCTGCCACGTCCCCAGGAAGACAACTGCCTGAGCTTTGAGAGCTGCAGTCCTCTATGACGTGTAGAAACAACTTGGCACCAGAGACACTCAGCAGGACACTGTGGGACAATCAGCAGGACAATGTGGGACACTTAGCAGGACACTGGGACACTGTGGGACAATCAGCCTCCTGCTGTGAGAGCTGTAAATGTGACCTCATCAGAAGTCAGTGTTACATGTCACCACCACAACCTGCTGACAGAAAACTACAGTGGACACGTGGACATCCTGTGTGGACTGAGGGAGTGAATGTTCTGTCCTGTCAATGCAACGTTGGATCATTGTTGTATTAAATTGTACAGTGTGGTCGTTTTAATGGATGTGTGCTTTTTATTGTACTGCAGTGTTGTGGAACAGAGGACTGCAGTTGAGGATTAGCGTTAGCTATCAACTGTGTATGCATCACATCTGCTGCAAGCTTGTAAGGATGTTGGACTGCACTGCCCCCATCAGATCAACAAGTTAAATTAAAGTCACTATAAAACAAATTCTCCCTGTGGCTGCATGTTTCCAACAAACTCATTCATCTCTTTAGATTTCTGTTGTGTAACAACCATCACAGCCACCAGGCGGCGCCATCCCTCCTCACAGACCTTCGACCGTCTCTCCCACCAGAGCTGCCGCCGTCTGGAAGCAGCTGTTTGTGATGTAATCCGTCTCACACACCAGATGGGACATGTCTGTCTGTCCACTCGCTGTTTCAGCTCCACTTCTTCCCTCAGAGGTCGCCACGTACTCACAGGTCAGCTGACGCCCACTGCTACCATTGGACAGGAAGTTATTGGAAAGATGCTCCACAGTGCCCGCCATCTGCTGCTCGTCTTCCTGTTTCCATGGAGACCAGCCATCAGCCTCTCGTCTCACCTCCACCGGACGACAGGACCGGACGACGACAGTCGGCTGCCGCCGCTCATCGGCCTGTGGAGCGTCGGACACATACTCGGTGTCCAGCCTGAGGGCGAACAGCGTGACCACAAGGTGGCTGATGGACACTGGGGGCGTGTCTTTGACTGGGTCGTCTTCTGAGTCGCAGTCTTCACCCACTGTGATGAGACCTTTTTCTCCAAGGACATCGGTGACCTGGAAGTCTGCCATGTCCAGGATGTTTCTGTCCACACATTTCTGAGGACAAGAGGGGACAGGAGGTGATGACGATGAAGAGTCTCAGTGGACAGAGACACAGCTCGTCTTCTTCCATCTGAGTACAGTCTGTTCATAGAGTGGACAAAGCTAACGTGACGTCACCCGTTGGTTTGTGGACTCTCACTCTGATCCAGGAGTTTGTATCTGAACGTGGTCATGTTGGTGGTTTGGAGCAGGAAGTGACCATATTTGGATATGAAGGGAGGGGATAACCCCGCCCCTAACTCCTCCCCCCAGATCTCTGAGAAGAAGAGTTGACTTTATCTGATGACATCAGAATGACTTGTGGAGAAAATGTATTGATGAATATTTCAGGATTGAAGATGAGGATGTTTTAATTGAAGTCAGTTGGAGCAGCACCTGGTGGCTGCTGGTGGTATTACACTGTGTTGCACTTCATTTACCTCAAAAACCAACATGACCACGTTCAATTACCAAACTCCACAAACCCAGCTTCCTCCTCGGTGTGTGAGCAGAGTGTCTGAGTGTGTCTCCGTGTCTCTGCAGCTGGTTTTATTGGACTATTGTCTCGCTGTGTGACACGTTTGCATCTTTGTAGTTTTGAGTCTCAGGTTTCCACAGAGACGTGATCGATGACACTCCTCAGCTCATAATTTTTTTCTTGCACATTTGAATTTAAGTTTGAACTTTCTGTTTTTTTCTTGTACATTTCTACAACAAAAAGGTCGAAGTATAAATTCACAACTATTGTCAGAGAGTATTTGAGTTTTTCCCTGAATCTGCAACGTTAACGTCACAGAATAGTCTGGAGGTTTTTTCTTCTGGTGAGTCTGTAATGGCACAAAGATAAAACCTGTGGGACGTCCTGCTGAAGGACAGTCCAGGACATGTGACTTCCTGTCCCTCTCCAGCAGAGTTTCAGGAGCTGTGGGAGCCTCAGGGTCGACTGCTTGTCCCTCTCTGTCCTCTGCTCTGTGCTGTGGATGCTGCTGTCTACCTGAGCGTCCGGGACCTGGACCACTGTTACCTGGAGGTTGGGGTCCATCAGCCACTGTCCCACGGAGCTCCCTCTGGGGCTGGAGACGAGGGGGAGGCAGTAGAGCCGGTACCTGCAAGGAGGGGGTTCAGGACAGGGTTTTACAGACAGCTCTCAGCTTTCAAATGTAAGACGTCTCAGCTTGAGTTCAATCTGAATGTTGTCAGAAATGTCAGTCCAACCAGGAGCCACCAGAACATATTTAACCTCAGCCTCAAACCAACACTTCATCACTTTCAGTCATACTCTGCTTCACTGTCTCCTCTGAGGCACTTCACATTTTCTACTTGGACTGCGTCTCCGTTTGGTCCCACTTGTCCTACTTCTTCTACTGCTTCTACTTTTGTTTCTACTTTTTTGGACCATTT
Organism: Pseudochromis fuscus; assembly: GCA_900323345.1. Classification (NCBI taxonomy): domain Eukaryota; kingdom Metazoa; phylum Chordata; class Actinopteri; family Pseudochromidae; genus Pseudochromis; species Pseudochromis fuscus. Next base: position 9,560 of record OOFC01038493.1, read on the forward strand.
CCACTCAGTTCATTCTGCAGCAGTGTGAGGATGAGGAGTTTCTGAGCTGCAGTTTTCATCTTCCTGCTTTACTCTTTGGAAATGATTGGTTCAGCGTTCAGCCTCCTCTGGGTTTGACAGCTAATGATGACTCAGGAGGCTGAGTGTTCACTTTAATCCCTGAAGCTGAGATGTTGAAGGATCTCCTGTTGGAGACGCTGCAGTGGGAGGAGTCTGGGAGGGTGGAGTTTTAAAGATGGCTACGTGGTGGGGAGGTGGGTGTCCACAGACAACAGGACACAGGAGGTGAACACTATAGTAACCTAGCAACACTCACATGGCCCTGGACAGGATGCAGATGATGAACGCGGTGACGGCGAGCAGCAGCAGGGGCGTCGCCATGGCCACCACCGACACATCATCTGCAGGCAGAAAACACCTCAGGTTATTTTCACAGTTTAG
>OOFC01038496.1:7234-24066 GCA_900323345.1 Pseudochromis fuscus
TTGGATGAAACTAACGTGACGTCACCTTTTGCTTTGTGCACTCGAGTTTTGAAACCAGGAGTTTGGTATTTGAACTTCACCATGTTTATATTTAAAAGTCAGAAGTGACCATATGGTTGGATATGATGGGAGGAGTGAGGAAGCGGGTTTGACCCTTGAGGAAAACTGCCCAATGTGTCTGCAACTCGAGCTCAGGTCTGGTCTCACTGCCAATCAAACTAACCACGCCCCTAAACCCAGGTCACTGATCAGAAGAACTGACTTTAGCTAATGACTAGAGTTGGGTACTGAAATTCAGTTCCAAGTAAGAACCGAATTAAATTTAGTGAGTACCGAGTACCCATAAAAAAACTATAATTTTGGTTCCGCTTATCGGTTCCTGGATGCGCTCAACACGTCACCTGATGCCGCATGGCAACAGGAAATGGACCAGGGAAATAGGTCGAAAGTGCAAGCGAGCAGCAAATGTGGAAAATGCAACACGTGTGGAAAATGAATATGTTAAATATACATTTGGCTTCCTGTTTTTTGTTTTTGGAATCTAAATAAGGAATCGTTAGGAACCAGAATCGATAAGCAGAACTGAAACGGGAATCGGATTCATAAAAATCCCAACGATACCCATCCCTACTGTTAACATCAGAATGACTTGTGGAAAAAACACATTGACTGAGTCGTTCATGATTGCAAATGATGATTTTGTAACTGAAGTCCACATTGGCCTCACTTTTAGGATACATAAACAGTCCTTGTGTTACACCTAAAAGCGTATCAACTATCAAACACTAACAATCACCATTAGAATAACTGTACAGTGTGGTGACAGCACTGTACAATATGTCTCTTTTCTGAACTTTTCCTTGATAGTTTATGAATTGTGCTGTTGAGATGTTACTGTGTTCTCAAGTTGGTCCATCTGCATTCATTTGTATGTGTGTATGCGAGTGTGTAATATGTTGGAATGTTGTTGGGAACATTTCAGAGCAGCCACACTTCAAGCTGTTGGTATCAGTTTGATGTTTTCAGCCTCCTGCAGGAAGAGATGACGTCTCCTACTGAGCGCTTGAATTAGCCGAGCCAATGTTGACATAGCTGTTGGCTGCCTTCAGGAAACGGCCAGGCCCACTCTTGTGTTTTGCAGAGAGAGCGCCACCAGAGTAATGGACTTACCAGTTATTTCAGCACAGGGAAGTTTTTTTAAAATAAAATAAAAACTCTGCCTTGAAAGCATCTTGTCTTACACCTGAAAGTTTGTCAACACCATCTGAGAAGTGGAGATGTGTTCATTTCAGCTCGCTTTATAATTAAACAGCTTCTAATGGAAAAAGCACGCTGTGCTATAAGTCTTTAATCTTTTCTCAAATTAGCAGTATGGAGATGCAGCATGGCAGAGGTCACGAAGAAGAGCGGGAGATGGGAAGAAATACATAGATGAGCAGACGACATCAAAGGCACAAGAAATATTGTAATAAATAAACAGAGAAGAATTAGAGAGAGGCACGCTGTGAGACAGTTGGCTGTTAGGGAAAATATGTGCCACCATACGCATTCATTGAGTTACTTAACAAGGCTAAATGACTAATAGCTATGCTAGTCACCCCCTGAGGCTGCCATACTTGTAACCAACAGTGAAGCAAAACACAGAGGGCTCGGTCTGAAGGTGGTACCAAAGGAAAGGCTGTTTTACTCACTACATTTAAAGGATTTATCTTCAGTATGATGGCCATAGCACATTGCAGACTGAGCTCTTCAGTCTCAACTCTACGATACATTGTCAGAAATTGCTCTATTATCAATGAATGTTGGATCTTTAAGGAAAATACTAATATTGGTACTTTTTGAGATAGGGGATAACCCAAGAAAGACATGAATACATTTTGGACAAAATCAAAAGAGGAAAGAAAGAAATACAGAAATCCTATCCAAGAGATACTGGGTCAGGGCAACTGGACTTGAGTGTAGATTTTTGCAACTCCAGTCACCCTCACTCAGTTGAATAACCATGACCTGGACGACTGAAAACCTCAACAGATATCTACAGAAATGCTGTTTCACCACAAGAGAGCAACAGTGTTCGATCTACAGCAGGATGCAATGATTTGTTGTCGACAAAAATCAATATTAAAAACAGTTGCTAACGAATTTTATTGACGGCTATTCCCGCCAGATGTGAGTGAGGCATCTCCCTGCTGGGAGTGGCACAGGGGCAGCTGTGGCTCTGGGGGTAGAGTGAATCGTAAGGTTGAGGGTTCGATCCCCGGTTCCTCCTGTCCACATGTCGAAGTGAACCCTGAGTTGCTCCCAATGGTGGCTAGTGCCTTGCATGACAGCTCGGTAGTGCTATATAAATGAACTCCAATTAGCATTCAGTAGCAAGTAATCAGTGGCATCAGTAGCACCTATCACATTTAATGTATCATCCTCAGCTGCATTTTGCAAGACTGGGCTGTATTTCAAGGTTTTCACAACAGCATAACCATGACGGTAAAGTTAGATAAGTTTCTTGAACCATTGCCCATTTCTATAATATTCTGTTCAGATCCTCCCACAGACACTGTGCTAACTGTCTAAAGTAGTACCGGTGTACACAACAGTGAAGAAAGTGAAGTGTTTACAAATTCAAAACTACTAAATACAGTAAATTCAATATGACATCATGAGGTGTGCTTAATAAAAGTAGAGTGTAGAGTGGAGTATGATATGTCTTAAAGTGACCATTGTGCTTATCAGAGAAAACTGTCGCCTGTTTCTAAGAAAAAATCTTGTTGTTACATTTTCCTGACACGAGCAGAAAACCACAGTATCACGTTTAGGTCAGGTCGGCTTCAGACTGGCTCTTTATATTCTGGATCAGACCTTATAGGAGAAGATGAGCTGGAAGAGAGTGGGAGAAGAGAGAGAGTGTGAGACACTGACAAAGCAGCACAGAGACTGACTCAGAGAGAGAGGGGGAAGCGATCCAGAGCCGGGGAGGAATGAAAGAAATGCTGTCCGCGCATTAAACCAGCTGACTCACCCCTATTCTTTCAGCTTTGGACGGTTACGGCTAATTCGCCCTTTTCAAAGCTGGCTTATGGTAACAAGGCTATCTGGGAGATAACGGTGGAAACCACTGGCATTTTTAACCCCTCTTGTCCCCTGCTCTCCTCCACCCAGCAGAACCTCCTCTCCACTGTTGCTTCCTTGGTACATTAACTCTGACAGCATGAAAAAAATGTTACCGTGTGCTCTCTCTCTTGACACAATGATTACTCTTTATTTGCTGGTATTTATTTATTGTTCTAGTTGTCAAGAGCAGAAGCAACCAGCTTCACAGCACCTTTCTCTGATCCTGTGTCTATCCCTGTCGAAAAAGCACCACATGCACCCACTTCATTTCGTACGGTGCCGAGTGCAGCCAGGCCCGCCGCTCTCTGGCTGTTACTATGGAGATGCCAAGCGGGCCAAAACAAAGGCAGAACAGAAAAATAAGCAGCCTCAGACCAGAGCCACCGACAGAGCTCTGACAGCCAAATCTGGCTTGGCAGTAGAGGTTAGAGCTCTCCCTCTGTATCTCTCTGTGTCCCTCACTCTGTTTCTCTAATCTGCACACGGGAAGTGTTTATTCCCGGGCAAATATTGATTTGGAGAAATAAACGAATTGATGTGACTCATTGAGATGAAGGGGAGAGAATTCATTAGCTTCTAAAGAGGAGGAAGCTCTGACAGAGTGTTTGCACTCGCTTTGATAGGAGTTGAGCTTTGAGAGCATTGGTGCCAGAGCCTCTGGTCCTAACAGGTGGGGGGAGAGTAGCACTGGTAATCTGTGTTTGGCATCCTGGGAAAAAACATAGAGAGAGATCCTCTATTAAGGGACAAGCTGAGAATATTCAGACTGGAATGTGATCACCCATAAGATTGGATAGTGCCCTCATCAACTCCTTCTGAGGTGTTACAAACTGAAACAACCACAACGCCACAGGAAATCCCCACAGAGTGCTTCACAACACTCTGCAGTGGAGAAATTACTTCTTTTTTTGTAGTGTATTGCTCTGACCTGACAATATCAGACAATACTCTGAATCCTGATATAAGTTATTCATGCACTTTCATGTTACACTGATGTTTAATGCAATGACCTGTTATCCTCTAGTACAGGGGTCCCCAAACTTTTTTGCGCCACTTACCGGTTTAATGAAAGCATTATTTTCACAGACCGGCCTTCAAGATGTGGCAGATAAATACAGTAAAAATAAAATTACACATTATGAAAATTATTGAAAATGAAAACCTCTGACACACAGCGTATCACTGGTGATACAGAGTGACTCGAATAAACTAACTTACTGTAATTCCTCGGTCATTTGTGCTAGCGATGTGATCCCAGCTGATTCTGAAAGCCAACAAGTGAAGCGTGTCGTATATATTACGTACATTACTGCAGTAATGCAGGGGAAGGGAGTCATGCCGTGCCGTGCAGTGTTCCGTACATATTACCTACATTACGGTAGTATATGGAGGCTCTGCTTGTCGCGTTTCAGATTCAGCTGCAGTCACATTGCTAGTGCAAATGGCCGAGGATGTATGGTGATTTGATTAACACATGTCACCTTCTGTCAGCAGCTGTTTGGGGTGAAAAGGTTAAGTTGGCCTTTTCCCCTTTGCAAAGAAACTCTCCATACATATTTTTTTTTACTCATTTTTGCTATCTTGTGGGCTTATTTTTTGGGTAATGTATCTGATACGTTGTATCATGTGACCAAGACAAACATATTGACATGTCAAGAGGCACAGGCGAAAGTTAAGTCGGAGAGAATCCGATCATTTTTCAAAATAAAACAAACTCAAACTCAACTCAAACTCTATAAGTCAATACAATGGAAATGATTTATTCTTTCTGTGCGGCCCAGTAACAAATGCCTCATGGACCAGTACCAGTCCATGGCCTGGTGGTTGGGGACCACTGCTCTAGTACACATTAAGCCTCTTAAAACTGTTGAGTCGAGATTCTAATAAATACGATCATATTGTCTTCATGTTTTGTCAAAGTTTTAAGAAAACTGTTACGATTTGAAAAAGCAATCACAGAATGCAAACCTCCTCCAAGACATAATCCAGCTGTAACTCACGTTACAGAGTGAACACTGTTGCCTTCTTGTGGTGAAATAGCAACATTGTCTTAAAATTAACTTGCCCTTTAAAAGGCACTGTCTTGGACTTTGGGAATTTTTGCTCTGATTTGGCCCAAAATTTAATTTCTTCCTTCCATAATACCCAATCTGTCAAAAATATTCATCAAGATCTATTAAGTACTTTCTTCCATAATGTTACTAACAAAAAAAACAAACTCTTCATTAGTCTCTACAGTACAGCCTGCATTGAACTGATGTTATTTTTAATCAACACACAAGTTGCAGATAAAGGCTTTTTGTATGAGAATTTCCATTAAGTAATATTGCTGCTGTTGGTGCTAAAATGGCTTCTGGTTTGAGCTGTGTAAGGTCTGTTTTTTAAACCCTTTATCCTTGTGCAAAATCTGCCACACTGGCACATTTACACTTAAGCTGCAGTTAAACCAAGAGAAAGTACACACACACCCACACAGAGGCAACCACAATCCAAAGTACTGCGCTGCAAATAACTAGGTGAGAGTGTTAGATGTTGCCTTATTTGTTCGAATTTATTTTTTTTTTTACCATTTTAACATGTTAGTTTTTACCATTTGTCACCATATTTTTCTGAATAAATACATAACTAAACAATTTGAACTTGAGTGAGAAATAAATATTGTCCTTTCAGTTCAGGCCATTGAGGAGAAAGATGAACAATAGAGGACAGGTGACAGGAACAGGTCAGACTGCATCGCAGCAACCAGTCCTGTTCAACAGGCCCACGGGCGACAGGAACACACGACCATTTAAGGAAGAAAAGCTCGCAAAGGAGGGTGTGGTGGAAGTCACACCAAACAATAATCCTCCAGAAGAGACATTGTGTACTTGAATAATACCAACAGAAAGCATGTCCAGCTTCCACCAGCAGCAGCAACAGCAGCAAGATCAGTATTCAATACCAAACACTGATCATACAGAACACAACATGTGACAACCCCCTTTCCATCTAAAGCACCATAAAACCTGTTGTGTCATTTCAACAGCCACATACCAGATTGTAACAAGAGACAAAAGTTTGCTGCACTTCAGGAAATATCTAATTGCAGGGTGTGATAAATGGGGCATCATCATGTACAGTGCTGTAGTATTTGACCTGTCAGTGTCCAAAAACTAAATCAAATACTGCACCGTTTATTTGTTTTTGTAAATGTTTCTCCCCAATTTATATTATATAAGTATTTATTCTACATAACCAACAGCTACTTGATGAAAACAATACAAGATCAGTTTCCTTAAATAAAGTAATTCACGACTTAAAACCTTTTACTGTAAAAGCTGATTACAGTGCATCACTTCAAAGGAGAAGTAAGGTGACAGTCTACATTTTCTCATCAACAACAACTCTGAAATCATACTACAAACATAAAGTGATTGATTTATCTTTTGTACCTCCATAGATGTCCAAAGAGTATTCAAGAGTCACACTGTTGCACTGGTTGATGTTGTTTTTTTTTTTTTTTAACAATAAACATTGGTGCTGTCTTTATTTTTTACATAACAAACTGTTCTGTTGCTGAAAATGCTCACTAATAACAAATGTCCTCCACAAACACACCTGTTATTAGCCATTTTTCAAAATAAAAGCATATAAATCTAAATATTTACAACTTCAGGATTAATGGGCTATAGTCATTTGGGTCATTTCCTGAGATTTATTGGCAATAATCAAAATACACAATGCAACCTGCTTTCTTTGAAAGGTCACAAAATTGCAGCATAACCTGCAACTTCTGGTTAATTTGTGACTGAAGCGTGTGTGTTTGCAAATAAAACATAAAGAGAGAGAATATTTCCCATCAAACACTCTTTCTTTGACTCACTGGGAGGCGTAGACTTTACTTTAAATACATTACAATCAAAAATGATGTAAAATTATGAGTCATTATGTTTACAAAGTGCTTTTTAATGCTCAAAACTAATTTCTGCAGCATTTTTTGTACACATTTAACTTTGCACAGTCCTCGGTTCACCCTGCTCTTCCTCCCATTTTACTTTCCTCTTTCGACTGTGTTGAGCTTTCATTCCCTCTCTCTCGGTATAGACAGAAGTTTATCTATCAGATGTTCTTGAACTATTTAAAGAAGGACAGCCTTTGAAATATTAATGTATTTAATTAAATGTTTCTTAAGAAATGTCTTGAATATTTCATTCACGTAGTAGGATCCATTAAAAGCTTTTTGCAGTAAATGTCCACCTGCAGGTTGGTGGCCGTGTCCATAATGCCCACCTTGGGTTACTGTACTCCAGTCAGATGCATGTGTGTGTAGGTATTTATAAATAATGCCAGGTGAGATGGAGAGACATAAAAATAAAATAAAAATCCTGACCTAAAAGGCTCACTCCTTGGTAAAACTGGAAGACGGTAAAAATAAGGTGAGTTAAGGGAAAGAGCAAGTAAGTGAGAGCAGGCAAGGCCATCTCTGTGCTTTCTGCTCTCGCAAAAACATGCAAGAGAGGGTTTTAAAAGCTCATCCTGAAAACTCCTTCCACTCACTGTCACACATGAACACACAACCAGAAAGGACGCCTGTAGGACGTGAAGGAAGCGCAGAGGACAGAAGGTGGTCGGTGGGATGTGCCTGCTGCAGTCTCCTGAGCATGAATCAATCGCTAGGATAATGTTGGTGCTGCATATGGATCTCCTCTGTGTGTCTCTCTCACTCTCTCTGCGACTGTTTTACCCCCTGAGAGGACATATTTAATTTTTCATAACCTCCTGCAGCATGGCATTTCAGTCACAGCGCTCCTCTGTAGGCCTGCTCTGTGGATGGGTGGGGGTCCCCTACACTTCAGATCCCTTGGCTCACAAGCTCTGGCTGTTCTGATTTCTATTTGCCTCTATGTTACTTCGTCCTCTGCACAAAAATACCATGCATAAATTCTGTGATTTCCAGTACGGGGGCCGAACACATCCATTCTCATGAGGAGCCAACATTATTCCTGCTGCAGATGTTCTTTCAGCTGTGCTGTTGGAGAAGGCTGTGGATGAGTCATCTTAGACAGACGTTGTTTCAAAAGGCTCAACACAATAAATGACAATCTAAAGAAAATCTGAATATATTCCCAACAATGCAAAGTTCTCAGAGAGTGCAAAACCTCCGCCAAGGCGTAATCCAGGTGTGCTGATTAAAAAGACTGGAGACTGTTGCCCTCTTGTGGTGAAACAGCCCAAAATGTAATCATCTGCTACATGGGTAACACCCTGTAAATAAAAAAAAAAATCCCTCAAGATCTGTTCGGTAGTTTTCCAGTAAGGCAGAAAAACGCAAGCGAAAACCTAACGTCCTTGGCAGAGGTATAAATCAGTTTCAGATCAATTTGAGGTTTCACACTTAGTAAAAATTGCCTAAATACTTAACATTAATTTATTCATATTCAAATTTTCTATTCATAGTGTGAAACCTACAAAGAAATAGCACAAACAGATCCATGAAGCTTGTACAGTTTTTAAGGTCAGATAAATATTTCCATCAGGAGTTGGTGGAGACCAAACCAGAGCTAGAAGTAGAAATGAATGAATGATGGTGTGTACTCAGAAATAGGGATGGGTATGGTGAGGATTTTTATGAATCCGATTTTCATTTCGGTTCTGCTTATCAATTCCGGTTCCCAACGATTCCTTATTTCGATTCCAAAAACAAAAATCAGGAAACCAAATGTACATTTAACATATTCATTTCCCACATGTGGCATTTTCCACGTTCGCCGCTCTTTCTACTAAAATGAAGCCACACTTTCCCAGGTCAACCGCTTTCCCCGGTCCATTTCCTGTTGCCAAGCGGCGTCATGTGACGTGTTAGATACGCAACAGGCAGATCCTGGCAGATATCCAAAATTCGTTCCAAGTTCCAAGTAGGAACCGAATTTCGGTACCCAACCCTACTCAGAAATGGACCCTACTGTTGATTCATACCTTCTGGATGTATAAATAGGCAAACACTTGCTTTGAATGTTAACCTAAAAATCATCAGTTATATTGGTTTACAGCAAGAAAGAAGTCAGATAGTGAAAGGCAAAGTGTTGAAAGTAGTCATCAAAAGTTCTTTAAAGTCTTGTGACTGGGATGAAATCAATCCGAGCGTCTTTTTGTGTCCATACTTGTGTCACTTTTGGTAGATGACCCTGTGTTGCATTGTTGTAGCGGCTACAACTGTTTAAAAAAAGACGTTGATGTTCTGAAGATGCTCAAATACAAATCTTTACTGGCTTTAACTCCCTGCATGATCTCTGCACTCACCACTGGACCTCTCACAGAAAATCCCAACCTTCCCCATTACTGCTCTCAAAAACAAATATCTGTAATAGTGTCCTCTGGCCTTTCTTGTCTGCTTGCTTCTCAGTTCAATCCCTTGGCCTCACACTGTATTCTAACAGAGGTTTCTCCAGACTGCTTTCACGGGAAAAACAGAGCAGCGTTTCACCCTGTAAGCTGTAGTGTGAGTATTTGGCTCTGGATGTGTGCCAGCATACTGAAAGACAGCCAACCCTCTCTCCTCCTCCTTATTCTCTGTCACTTTCTATCTTTTACCTGTCTATCTGCCTTTTAATTTGCATCAACACATTTCTAAAGGATGATGCAACGGGGCAGAGAAACTGTGGAGACTTAAGTCAAGGTTAAACAGAGGAAGAGCGTCTCAATTTCCACACTTTTTTTTTCTTGTAGCAGAACCGAAATCTTTTTCACAAGCATCAACAAAGGGGCAGTATAGAGATGCTAGGAGCTGTCAGAGCTGGGCAACTTCATTCACAGGGCAAGGATAAATGCAAACAGTACACAGAGCAACACAAACACCAACAGAGAATCCACATTACCGCCCAATCCCAATTCACCCCTTGGTCTTAGCCCTTAGCCCAACCCCTCCACTCGCGTTCATGTAAAAGGAGTAGGGGTGTCCCGATTCTTGATGACTTGAAGGGGGCGGGTCTAGTGGTTGGGCTGTCTGGCCCTCAAAACTGAGATTTTCCAGGAGCACACTACATACAGAGCGGGAAATTTCCCATAATCATGTGCGAGTCACCGCCAACATGGAGGCAAATGCTGCAGTGGTGGCGAAAGGAATACAAATAACTTTTTAATAATCATTTGATCATCAGTTTAATGTTGTTTATAGACCACTTGTTTATGACAAATGTAGCAAAAAATGCGCTAGTTGCTGTACGTGTGTCCATTCAGGCTATTAACGTTAGCATTGCTTTAACGTAGCATTCACGTGTCCTGCTGTACCCGTCAAAAATTGAACATTCCTTGTTAGATATGTAACAATGACCCTAATTGTTATAAAAAAAAAATGTAATAAAGCCCAAAATGTAATAACTGGCTGTGCCTAAAAAGTACTTACATTTTGGTTTTGATTGCATTTTTTTAAATTACAGTTCAGGCTTGTTACATTATTGACCAGTGTTGTAACTTTTCAAGTCATTGTTACATATCTGGCTCTAACATGGCTGTTACTTGATAATCTGTGTTTGTCACCATGAGGACTACAGCTGCTGAGGGCATGGTGAATTGTTTGTTGTCGCTAAAAGTGTAGCATCTGTATAGCGCCATCTATAATCAGTCAGTCAGTCATTGTCTATACCTGCTTTCTCCACACTTGGGTCAATGGGCAGGAGGCGGGGTACACCCTGGACAACAGAGCACCCTGCCAGCCTATCACAAAGATAAACAACCATTCACACTCCCACTCACACCTATGGTCAATTTTAGAGTAATCAATACACCTAACAAGTCTTTGAACTGTGGGAGGACCCGGAGAAAACACACACACACACATGCACAGGGAGAACATGCAAACTCCACACAGAAAGGCCCGAGCCGAGATTCGAATCCCGAACCTTCTTGCCACCCGCATTGACGATCACTGATGATGTAACAGGTCTTGAAGGATCGTCCCATTTCATAGGGGGGTATTTCAACCCCTACCCCTTGCAACTCCACTTCAAGGAGGGGGATGGGGGGTAAATATCAGAAATGGGATTGTGTCTCCATCTCTGTGGAAGCTTAACAGAGTTCAAGTGGAGTGGATGGGGTGGGTGATAAGACCTTCTCAGTTATTCACCCTTCACTAGCTGATAGATCGAGATATTACGTCAAGAAACGGGCTTAAAAAAGACACTTGAAGAGGGAAATTGAATTATGGATGAAGCCATTGCAAGAAGGAGAAGGCAAAAAGCAGAGGTCCCCCCCCACCCCCATGTAAATCCTATTAGAGTGGTAGGATGGCGAAGGGGGGATTAGCTGACCCAGCCTGCCCTGTCCAGAATGTTTCACAGTGATAAAATATAGAAACACCCAGAAACCCTGCTAACGCTGACATTATATATCTCGTGTCATGTAATAAGTGGTAAGATGAGAGTTGCCGTGGTGATGTTGTGAAGGCCTTAACTAGGCAACCGAAGCCAGCACAACATGCTGTAACATTTCTGTTCCAACATCAAACATTTTCCCCCCATTTCTGCAACACTAACCCTCTTTGAAAAAAAAACACACATCAAAAAGAATGACTTGTCACAAAAAAACTCCAGGATGTCTCTTTCAAGAACCCTCGCTCTCCTTCTCTGTCAGGAGGAATTTGTGGCATCTCGACAATGTCACTTGCAGTTAAAATCCGGTTGCTGGCCTAGTGCAGGGTGGTGGTGGTGGTGGTTGTGGCAGGGGTTAGGATGCTTTGATGTAACCTGTGAGAGATTGGGGAGCTGGTGGCAAGAAGCTGAGCTGAGCTGTGAGGAGGGGGAGTGAGTGGCCAACTGGCGATTGAAGGCTTTCAAGTGAAGAATTCGAACTGGATGTCACACGAACATCAGGGGGAAAGGTGGGACCCTGACTGAAAAAAAAGACAATACAGTGGATACTACAAAATATGAGCCTGATAGTGACCTGACAAACATGGGCTATCGAGAATAAAAGTGAGCATCTGGTGCATCAACTGGTTGTTTTATCGACCAACTGGGGGGAAGCTACACACTGTCTGTTACAGCGTGTTACTGTTTTTCTGCCTGTTTCTGTGAAGTGATCCACGATACTGTCTAAAAACACACCGTACACGCTCACCTGCTTTTTTACCAAGTGGGGAGGAGAAAGACAAAGGCCTTCTTGACTGGTTTCTGCTGCACTTTCATTCAAAAAATGTTCAGCTGGTTCAAGAATTCATCCTCTGTGAAGCCTCAATTTGGGGACACAATTGAAGATAGACTGAAACCTACTGCAACAAATCACTAGGGCTGAAATGATTCCTCGAATAACTCAAATAACTCGATTAGGAAAAATCCTGGAGGCAAAAAAGCTTCGAATCAAAGCGGCATTTGATTACAGAGTAGTGTTTTTCCCTGTGGTTTTTCCAGAGGATTGGCTAGGTGGCAGTAATGAGCAACAAAGTTCCAACCACTGTGAAATAAACAGAAGAAGAAGAAGTGGCAGTTTGTCCAAGTACAGTTGCCGTCGTGCGTATGCAATTGGGCAGTAGAACCACCAGGTTTTTGCCTTTTTTTGGGGGTTAAATCGCGAAACAGCACGTTAGCCCTCACTACTACTGACAAAGTAATTTGCACACTCTGCAGGAAGGAGTTTTCTTTTCACCGAAGCACTTCCAGCTTAAAATACCACATTAACAGAAAGCATACGTTAGTCAGGGATTCTGCTAGTATTTCTTAATAAGCATTTCTTTATGATTACTCGATAGAAACATTGATAGAATACTCGATTACTGTAATAATCAATAGCTGCAGCCCTACATATCACACTTCAGGATTTTTCACCCTCAACCTGCACAGATTTCAGGTTTTCAGGACCAGTCAGACACCTTCTGACTGAGGGAATACACCAAACTACAAGTGATTGGTAACAACTTGGAGGTTCAACACTAGACCACCACTCATAATGGATGAAATGTCAGTGACTGGGTCCTATGCTTTTACAGAAACGGACTCAATCCAACTTAGTCTGCCTCAAATAGTCAATAAAACAACTGTTGTGCAATTGACTGCAAGTGACATTGTCAAGATCAGGCTGCTTAGTCTGACAAAATGACTCCTGTAAAAACACAAGATCATGTTGTAGTTTGGTCCTGGCATTAGTTGATCTGTTGGTGATTCGTCCAACACTAATATTACTGATAGATTCATCTACTGAAAGAGTATTTTTTCTTTATTTTATGATTTCTGTTAAAATAATGGACTTAAAACTTATTTTATTACGACTAATCAGATCTTCAGCTCACATCCCGATCTCTCCTGACAAGGATGTTTTTGACTGAAACCTAGTCGGCAGATGTGATATCAGAGCATCGATGTCCTGACGACGGACACCGACGAGAGAGACACCAGATCAAGGATCCATCAACCTCCCCCTGTCACCGCACCTGTCAGCTGATTCATCACATTCACTGACATTTGCTCTATACCCCCTGGAGAACTTGAGCCAAAAACTCATGGAGAGCTATCAAACTCACTATTTCTGTCCCTGTTGATAAGAGGGCTCGCTCTCTTTACCACAGCCACTGACCCGATTTCAAAGTCTATGCAGTTGGCTCCGGGGCTGAGAGATTTTTCTCTGCCGCTCTCTACAGTCAATCCTCGGGAGGCAGAAAGGCCGACCACTATCGACATTTAAAACGAATAATGCATACATAATGCTTTGGCACTGGTGTTGCATTGGCAAACCTCCTACCCCACTGTTGTCCATAAGGAGACAGATGAGTTTTTAAATGCACTTGCTCCAAATCCCACTCATGAAGAGGCCTGAGGTGAAATGTAACTGTGCTGCATGGGCTCGTTCAGTGAACAGTAGGAAATTTATGCCGCTCGCTGTTAATATGAAGCTTGTTGGTTTTTCCCACCGGACGTAGAAGAGTTTACAAATTCTTCTTCACACTGGGAACTGCTGAGGCCTCGGAGGGTAATGTAATGCATCTGTTATGTGACTTTTAATATCACGTAATCTGCCGTGGCTTTAAGGAAGTGGCAGCAAGGTTCAGCACTGCAACCGGCAGGTCAATAAAACACACTCTTTCACTTGTAGCCAAAGCTATTTCTCTGGCTTTTCTAACACTTACTGGAAGACAAAAGCTGCCAGAGAGCCAATGGAGAGTAATCTAATCTGATCTCTTGACCACTTGCTTGTTTTACTTATACATTTATTGTAGAACTGTTTGCCTATCACTAACCCAGAGGAAAGTGATTATTTAAGATGTTGTTGGGCACAAGGCCCTATCTTATCTTCACCGTGGTCCTCTGTTAACTTGTGAGGAATGCTGCTGATGTGTAGCCAATGAGGCGAGAGGGAAACCAAGCAAGTTTAGTGAGATCCCATTGGAGGGAGGATTAACATTACTGAGCTGCCTTCTTATGTGTTCACAGTCTTGTGTTGCGTAATGTTACTTGGGTGAAGCTGCCGGACTGGTCACACCGCTCTTACAGAAGGTGTGCTGCACAAACAAGGACCCTGCTGGCAGATTTACCAGTTTATTAGATACTCAAACAAATATATTCCAGTATTATTTGCAGTAAATCCTGATTGTGTAATGTGTATTTATCTGTGTAGTCATTCTGAAGACTGTGACTTGTGTTTTACTGCAGTAGTTTCTAATGTTTTGTCTGCCTCCATTTACCAACATGTTAATCTGAGTAAAGGGAATCACAGAAGCTAGCTTGTCCCCTGGAGTCTAGCTAATGGGCATCCAAATAAATCAATAAATCCATCCATCCATTCTGTAAACGGCTTATCCTGTCCATGCACGCAAAGGGGGCTAAAATCTATCCCAGCATGAATTAAGTGAGGGGCATTGTCCAGCCCAGACTGGTCACCAGTCTGTCCGGGCACAGACAAATAATCATATCTACTCTGACAGACACGCACAGCTTCAAGGTCTACGACTGCTACTATGTTTTTTTTTTTTTTTTAATCTGTGGGTATCTCTGCATATACATACATATAAACACAACCCATACCCTCCAATAATAGGCCAAGTTGTTCCAGCTGTAGTAAAGATCTGTCATACAATACACAACATACAAGATGTTTGTGTTTTCCAGACAATCAGCGTGAAAAACAATCCCGGATATGTTCTCGTTTCAAGAGGAACTCATTACACTTGTTCCCTGAGAATTTCAGCACATCTCCCGAGAATAAGTCATGAAGGGAATAGGAAGAAAAAAAAAACGAGACCAGAAAAATGTGACAACATCAGAGGGCTGTCAAAAAATGTGTCAAAGAGGCAGGTAAAGAACGGGCTGTACAAGATAAAACTGTAGTTCTTGCAATGTAAAGAGCTGTTCTGCCAAGGAGGTTACATAAGTTTCCAGCAGCCAGGTATGCTGTAGTTAAGAAATACACTGAACAAACAGAAAAACTGATATGTTTGTGAAAGTACTATAGATCACTCTTATGTAAAGAGGCAGAGACAGAGAAAAAGTACACACTGTAAATCAACAAAGTAAAGATGTACAGCGTGTCAAGTCTGTCGCAGCTCTAAAGACAACATTTCAGCTTGGTTAAATAAATACAAAATGAGCTTAAAACATCATTAGATTAATCAGTTAGTCATATGATAAAAATTAATTGGCAGCTACTTTGTTAATTGATTAAATGTTTTAGTAATATTACAAACTAATTTGCATAAATCTGCTTGTTTCTGATCCTCCAATGTGAGACTTATCTCAATGTCTCTGTGTTGTGTTATTGCAAACTAAATAAGTGTTAGAGAGCCTATCAGACAAAACAAGATTAATAAAGTAAAAACTGAAAAACAATCATTAGTAGCAGCAGTGAGCAGTGAGGGTGAACCATAGACCAAGGTGCCATTCACTGAATGTCTATGGAAACGACAGGGACATTATTGACACTGTTAGGTTTCTGTCAGCTCATCATGACCTGTATCAACCTGGATCCCTGACTGTAATACCAGACAAAGCATTCAAAGTCACTTTCCTGCCTCCATCTCTCTCTCTGCTAAACTTAGCCACTACTCCATCTTACTCTCTGTCCGTCCTTCTGCTGAAAGACTTCTATTATCCTATTGCAAATTATGTTTGAAAGGCACTAAAAAGACTCAGCTTTTATACTATTTATAAAAAAGGAAATGTAAGAGTGAAATTCCTGCAGCTAATCCTTGAAATATTCATCTTCTTTTTTTTTTTTTTTTTAAAAAGGAGAAAAATAGAAAGAGCACTAATGCAGCTAAGCAGGAAGCATGTGTGTGAGTGGAGAAGCTGAATGACATTTTGCCTTTATTTGGTTATTACCTCCAGGAGGGAGGTTATGTTTTTCACCCACTGTGTCTGTGTGTTAGCAACATTACTGAGTTTTTTGGAGACAAAGGACATTGACCGAAGGACAAAGAAGAAGAAGAAGAACAACAACAACAACAAGATGAAGAAGAAGAAGAAGAAGAAGAAGAACAACAACAACAACAACAAGACGAAGAAGAAGAAGAAGAAGAACAACAACAACAACAACAACAAGAAGAAGAAGAAGAAGAACAACAACAACAACAACAAGACAAGAAGAAGAAGAAGAAGAAGAAGAAGAAGAAGAAGAACAACAACAACAACAACAACAACAAGAACAAGAAGAAGAAGAACAACAACAACAACAACAAGAACAAGAAGAAGAACAACAACAACAACAAGACGAAGAAGAAGAACAACAACAAGATGAAGAAGAAAAACAACAACAACAAGACGAAG
>OOFC01038499.1:0-17334 GCA_900323345.1 Pseudochromis fuscus
GTATAAACACTTCTATGTTCCCTGGTATTAATCTGTAATGTGACTATGATATTCTTCATGTCTCTCCCACTGCACACTGCTTCCATACATCTGACTCAGTTAGCTGTGGTAACTAGTCACTTACTGAAACAACCTTCATCAGGTTGTCGACCAGAAAATGATGATGGCAGTCAGCACATCAAGTGCCTATCATGTTTTACCATACAATCACAAAGCTGAAAAACCAAAGGCTCGTTAATAATAATTATTATTATTTTTATTATGAACATATCTCCAGAATCCCCAAAGTCTCTTCTGACGCTCTGGACGAAAAAATATTTCACTGGCTACAGAATTAGGAGCATTTTCAACTACTTGAGTTAATTCACACAGACACTGAGCCGCCATCTTTGTTTTGGTAATCAAACAAATTGGGAAAAGAGTTAAATAATTTTCTTTGCAATGTAGTTGTCGGAATATGTATTCGTTTACATGATCAGCGGAGTCGCCAGTTAAATAACACAACAAACCCACTGGTCACCTCTCTGATCGGAGTGTGTGCTCACACACGAGGGTCAGAAACCACTGACACAAGTATCAGTACATCCACTGTTAGCTCGGCGGATAATTAAACTTCACACTTCTTCCGGTTATTTATTTTATACTAAATCATCAACGCACTTAATGTTTATGATCGTTTTTCAACTTACCATGATGTTTTCAGAGCTAGGAGCTAACTCTCAGGCAGAGTGGATCACTATTCACATGGAGATAGACTAACCTGCCTACATGAGCTTCTTTCATTGGCTGAGCGATGGTCCAATGAGAGCGCTCGATACTGGCCATCAAGCTTTTCAAAATAAAAGCAAGAAAGATAACGGATTTCTTGTATGAATTTATCACAGAAATGTTTTCTAAAAGTGACATCAAAAATAGATATAGAAAACGATAGTAAGTGTAATAATTTCATCTTTCTGAAAGAGCATTAAAAAGTTAGAGCGAGGAACGTGTTATTAAAGCACTTCTTTCCTTGATAAGTGAACATGATGACACAATCACCCCTTCAGCATTGGGCCAGATAACAGTGTCTGTGTGGGTAGTCATTTCCTGAAGCTCAGTTACCTTGAAATAACCAAACGTCTCTTCCTATTTACTCTATCAGACATTATCATGACCACAGTTGGTGCTTGGATTATGCATATTCTCATTTTAATATTGCTTTTGGCTTTAGGTAAGTACACATTCAGATCTATACATTCAGAGGTTACAGGTGTGATGGGTAGATTACTGCTTTACTGAGCCAGATACTACTTTTGCTGTTAGGAGTGTACAGGTACCTGATCCATAGCAAATATTAAAATAAAGCCACTTGGAATACGTTTGATACTTTTCTGCAACTTTACTTTAAAAAAGCTTTAAAACATTAGTTACCATCATGTTCTTTATTACTTTGCATTGAAACATTGATGTACAGGTTATCCAACGTCAGTTAATGTCAGTGTGCACAGCCTAATATAGATTAATACAAGCATAAAACCTGTAATGATGAGGCTACTTGTTTTCCCTTTTTAATTAACAACACCATGGCTGTGTGCAGGTGACTGTGAGGCCGTCTACTGGCAGAAACTGACATGTCCCTATGAACAAAATCACGAGAGCCTGCTGAGGGTCTGGTGTCGGCAGAGCTCGGCCAAGTGCTGCACCGGCTTGGCCTTCAGCCGGGACGCTGCCCTGGTGCACAGAGGCAAACTGAAGGTGACCCAGGACTCCCACTCTTTCACTGTGGAGGTGTTGGAGCTGGACCACACAGGAGGAGTGCACTGGTGTGGTGTGCTGAGCAGAAACCACACCATCATCAAGCTGGCTGAAGGATATCTCCACAGCTGTAAGCAGAGGAAAATAGTTTTTAAAAGAAAATTGTTGCATTATTAACAGTCATAATCTCTGGCAGTTGCTCGTGTGGGTTTCAGATAGAAAAACATTCTGTACAAACATGTCCAGGTTTGTTAATCTGATTAACAAAATCTTTAAACGCATCTCCTCATCATCCAAAGTCTCAAAAACATGTCCGCTTTACTCTGACAGCAACAGCACTGATTACTGATTCATCATGTAAGTACTTTGTATATTAAAAAATATCCACAAATGTAACTATTTACGAGTTGCTCAGGTTTCTATAGTCGAAAACTACTTTTTTCTATAGTAAAGAAGAGTTTTTTGATTGTTGGTCAGACAAAACAAAAAAAAAGCACTTTCAATGTGTTAACTTGATCCTCAGGGACTATTTTCTGATATTTTGTACAATAAACAATTGTCAGACTCAATAATAATGAAAGTAACTGTTGGCTGTGGCTTTAAAATTCACTTCAGTTTTATTTGTATAGCACCAAATCATAATCAGATGAAGGCATTTTACACAGTGAGGCCAAAGCCTTACAGTGTTATCAATATTGTGAGAGGAGAAGCAGCCGAACACTAGCAGCGTTTTTGAAGAGTTTTTTGACATCCTGCTAATAATGAATTACAATAACGTATAGTGGTCACTGTAATGAAATAATAGAACAGAAATAAAGCAGTTTGAAAAATATTCTACCACAAATGAGCAGTTACAGTGTTTGAAATGAGTGATGTCACTCCATGAGGCCAGTACCACTGTCTGTGCTGTTTCTCTCATATCGACTGAACCTTGTTTATTTTAGATCATTGCTTTAGTTTTGTGTCCCACAACTTTTTAGCCTTTAGCAGCTAAAGAGTCAGACATTTTCCTGTGGAGGTGGTGGAGACCAAAGCAGAGCTAAAAGAAGCTTGAGTATTACACTGGGGTCTAATTGCAGCTGTTCGTATTGCTGTGTGTCTGCTGGGAACAGATGTTTGTCACTGGTTATTTGTCAGGGTGTCTGGGTTACTTTAGTAGTACAGCTTCCACTGGAGCTCCCTCAGGGTCTATGAATATGTTCAGTATATCTATGCAGCATTGACAGTGCAGTACAGATTGTAATACACATGCATTTTGCAGCCAGTAAACAAAACCCATCCCAGTGTCTTTCCCACCCCCTGCAGCCTGTGGTGCTTTTATCTGGAGCTTCATTCGCTGGATCCCGCTGCCTCTGCTGCTCGTGGTCACCATATCCACCTGCATGTACTCCAGAGGTGAGACACACTTCATTCATTACATCACATCATCTTCAATCAGTAACAACAAGCTAATTATCTAATAATCTTTCTAACAGTTTGGACAGTCATCTCCTGTCTTACAGCTGGCATACAAACACTACTGAGGAAATGTTTACTGTAAATCCTCCAATAGCAGCTGGGGCTCGTCATGTACTTAAACTGCAGAAAGCCATTAGTTTTATTGAAGGCAGGCCTGCTATTTTCCTTTACATGAACTCAACATTTCTTTTAACCATTTCAAAATAAAAGCCCACTACTACAGTTTAAATGGACAGAAACATTTTATTTCTTAAACCGGCTTTAAGTGTTGAAATATTTGCAGACACACTATGTTTAATTTACTCACCCTCCCTTTTCCCCCATGCTTGTGTTTGAGGTCTGACCTTTAATTCCTCATATTAACCACGAGTCTTAAATGACTACTTGTTTTCATTTAAGGCAGTATGGTATACAGAAATATATTATCTGATAAAAGAAAATCTACCGTACCAAACAGAATTTATCAGACATGATAAATTACCATCATCATCATCATCAGCTATAGAAAAGAAAGGGTTTTGATTCTGTGTTGCTGCTCATTAAATTATGATATAAGGGTTAGTAAAAGCTGCTGTGTTCTGGACACATAAACTAAACTCTGAAATGTTTCTCTGTTACAGCAGCAACAAGAAACCTCTACAAGGTAACACACTTTTATAAACTATAACAATGTAAAAATGATGTAATCTTGAACAGATTTCAACAGCACAGACTCATCTTTTCCTTTTCCAGAAAGCAGAGGAGCCTTATGATGACATTGGTGTGGGCGGAGCTCCAACTGCTCCACAGTATGAGAACGTAGCCTCTTCCTGGAGACAACCACTGAAGTCACCGCTTTAGAAATAAATAAACACACAAGAAGTTTTATTATGAAGAAATAAGTTTGCATTTATTGGACAAACCAAACGTAGGCAAACTCACACACAGTGTAAAGATGGGACATGTCATGGGGTGAAAAATAAATGAAGGGGTTCGTTCCAAAATGTCGTACATTCACGTGGAAAAAAACCTCAAGTGCCACGTTTATCAAGAGTGCACATCATTAGTCAGCAGGAGCTCTACAGTCACCTCCTCGAGTTATTTCATGGTTTCCACATGATGTTCAATTCATTTTGGAACAAAGCTCTTCAGATATATAGATTTATATACTTTATACATTCTGTTCTCGCTGTACATTTAAGTCTCATGCTTTGCTTGAAACTGCACTGTCAGCATTTATCCTCAATCACATGACAAAAGACAAAAAAAAAAGAAAAAAAAGAAGAGCATACAGTATTCAGGATCAATGCTGCATAGTTTCAACTTTGGAGTATCAAACATGATTTCTTTGTAAACCAACAGAGTGTAACCGTGTGTGGGAGATGGAGAACTGTATGAAAGCTGTCAAAACTCGGCTAAAAATACACATGGTTTCTCCGGGATGAAGAACGCTTCGCTTCTTCTTTCAAACATTTTGGTGGAAGATGTCAGTGTGAGGCGTTTGGACAGAGGAGAAACACAGCGTGAAAAGTCCAGGAGTTATTTCACCGTTTACATTTCTTTAAGAAGCTGCAGAAGTAAACAAACAAACGAAAACACCTTTAAAAAGCTGCGTTTGACCACAACATAAAATCACACAGAGAAAAACCATGACATGTTGTCGAAGCAATAAATAACATCGGGATAAAACGAGGAGAAACGTCGCACTTACAGAGAAACATGAACAAAACATTTTATTTATTAGTATTTCTGTCCAATGAGATTCAAACAAAAGCAAAAAGACAAATAAACGTACTGATCCACTGCACTCATGTAGCAGGCTGAGAGGATGATACAGATCCACCAGTAACAGACTGGGACAGTAAGAACACTTCAAATGGTTGATGACAGCTGCACATCGTTCCCTCGTAGTGACCTCCGTTAAGGCAACAGCAGGAGCAAGAGGAGGATGTGTGTAGCTTACAGAGAGGTGAGTGTTAACAGGAAGTTAAAATCAGTGAGTGTTGTTCAGCAGCTTCAGGAGGAGACGGGAGCAAACACACGGCCCGTGGCGTTTCTTAGGGTCACGTACGTCCACGCTAAGACAGCTGAGGTTTCTACAACGTTGGGAAGAGGTCGTGTTCATGTCTGTAAAACCTGCTGCTGGGACACGGACCACAGTACAGCTCCTACTGGTCGACGTCACACAGGTTTTAGTAGGAGAGCAGGTCAATTAAAAAAAATCTGTCGTGCAAATCACTGTCATATTTGTTAGGATGATACGAAGAGTCTACAAAGGCAAAATGAAACCAGCTGTCATGGCCGACATGACAGCTGACTCTGTGAGTCGTCAGCCTTGGCTTTATCTACACCTGCTGTTAAAATGCATCTGTCCTGTGGTCAGATCTCAGAGTGTGTGTTGGTCAACAAACAAGAAACAAGGCTTTCGTTTTTAAAATCACCTCCTACAAAGGGAAGACTGAGCTGTTGTTTTCAGGAGGAGGCAGACACCACACACCTGTGATCGTAGACCTAGTCGAGAGAGACATGAAAGATCACACCCTGGTTCAATAATGCTGTTAGATCACAAGAGTGTAAACAAACGCTGGCGTCCGAGGAGGTGTGTATGGTACAGACGGTGAGAGCTGTGATGGAGGTTGGTGTCTGCGCTGGAATGGCGTGAGACCGACATCACAACCACCTTCAACTAACTGAGATCCATGTGGTCAGGATGTGGTCGGACTGATCCAGACCACACGTCCACATCAGATCACATGGTACTGGTGGGGCAGATGAAGCTGATAGCTCAGTTCTTCTTTCTGAGTGCAACACTGTGCTGTTGGTTAAACTGCTACGTGCTGTGACAGTTATCTGACCACGATCTGCGTAAACAGTGCCCTGCGGCAGCCTCTGTAAAGTGTGAGCAGCTGTGATGACAGATTAAAACACAGAGTTGTAGAAAAGCAACATGAAGGTAAAAAGATGCATGTCGAGAATCAGCTGACTTAGCGCGGACGATACATTAAAAAAAGGGAAGTCATTCTTAAACCCGCCCACTCTAAAATCTTCTGATTCATAATTAAGACACAAGACTATATCTGCCATTAACCGTTTAAGCCAACAAGTAGGAAAGAACCAAAGAAAGAACAGTGAGGAGTCAGCCGTCACTGTGAGCATGCTCTCAATTATTACAGCAACCGCACAGACACTCAGACTAAATGGAAACTTATTTACAGCAGCTGAGTGGGAGTGGATCCAATCAAAGAGCCCGTCACTCACCATCACAGTTCATGTCACCACGTACAGTACATGTGGCTCTCCTCGCCTCTTCTCATTGGTTGGAATGGAGGTGACTGGAGTAGTGCAGATGGGGGAAAGGATCGGGTGAGCATACAGAGTCCTTGGATATTTTACCCGGAGCCGTCGGTAGCCTTGTGTATAGTGTATGGCTTGGAGATGCTGCTGTATGCACACACAAGTCCAGGACCCAGGGTTTTATTCGTCGACCACGCTCCTCTGTATCGTCCTTATAGTTCCTCGTAGTCGCCGTCGTCTCTTTTGATCGATCCCGCTCCTCCGCCCAGAAAGTCCTCCAGCTCGTCCACTTCTGTTTTCTTGGTCCGGGATTTCTTTTTCTTCTTCTCCTTGTCGTCTCCGGCTGCAGCTTCGTCTTTGCTCTTTTTCTTCTTCTTCTTCTTGTCTTTGGAGGAGTGTTTGCTTTCTTTCTCTGAAAGAGGAGCAGATACATACAGAGGTTTGAGGATGATGATCAACTGCAGTTGTCACCACCTGATGGATTAAACCTATTTTGCATATTTTAAAATCAAAGCCTCTGACAAAACAATCATATGAACAAATGTTTTTTATTTCATTCCCACAAACATTAAATGCATTTAACTCCAGACGTCAGACTACCAACGTCTTTTTAAACTGCAGTTCCTACACAACTCTGGTTGTATTGATTGTGAACAACCTTTAAAGACGACAGGTAGGCTTCAGTGAGTGTGTTGGTTTGTTGTGTTCTGTGGTTCTCTGGTCGATTGAATAGTCATGCGATTCTATTGTACAAGATACATAAATAAAAATGATTTGACTTCTATAATTGTTTAAATGAGGAGTTCAGGTCTGATCTCATTGGAGACCAGAGCTGTCAGTCAAACAAACCATGCCCATATATCTTCCTCTTTTTGAAGCCTAATATCTCCTTAATGATGAAGTGATTTTCAGGTAGACCACTTTGTCTAATGACATCAGAATGACTTGTGGTAAAAAATGTATTGACTGAGGATTTCATGACTGAAAAGGACCATTTTTGAATTAACGTCAATTGGAGTTTTTTGGAGGCAGAATCTAGTGACCAGCGGTGGTATTACACTTTTTTGCACTTCTGTATTGGCCTCATGTTTGAGACTTGAACCTTCTCTCCCTTGATGACAGCTGCTACAATGTCACAGTGAGTGTTTTATGTGTCCTCAGATCTCTGTGCCGACTGTGTTCAGACCGTTCTGTATAACAACATTAACAATTGCTGAAGACGTAACAGGTCACTCGGGGTTGTCCCATTTCATAGGGGGATATTTCAACCCCTAGTCCTTGCAACTGCATTTTGGGGTAGGGTCGAGGGGTAAGGGTAAGGGCTAAAAATCAGAATTGGGATTGGGCCATGATGTCACTAATGAGCACATTAGTGTGTGTAAAATGCAGGTTTTAGCTGCTTCTCTTTGAAAACAGCTACCAACATATTTCCAGACTGAGATGGAGTTACTGTACAAATGATAACGCAGGGGGAGAGGATCCAAACGTCACACTTCTTATCATCTACATCATTCAACCCACTCTCAGATTGTAAATGTTTGAATGTCACTGATGACAACCTTAGGAAATGAGTCAACAGTGATGCATACCACAGGTTTTTAATTGAACTGTGTACTCCCACACACACCAATTTGAATTAAAAGTTAAATTGTGTTTTATAAAATGTCCCTTCCACCCATACGTATAGTTTCCTAACTGTAAATGAGATGTAGTGTTATTCATCGAACAGCAGCAGGTTGTGTACTTGCCTTCCTGGTCCTCGCTGCTGTCCTTGGCTGCAGGAGGCTCCTCTTGGATTCCGAGGCCGAACAGGTCGGTGTCGTCCTTCGGTTTGAAGGAGATCACAGTGGGCTTCAGGGGTTCTGGTACCTTGGTTAACTGCATGTCGTCGTCAGAGAGGTCGGACAGGAGCTCGTCCCTGACTGGAAACGTATCCTGTGTTGAAGAGGGGAGATGAATGAATGAATGTTCACTCAAACCTCAGGTGTTCATCAGGGTGCCCTAACCTCAGAATAAATGTGCAGCTCTGTTCAGACTTAGCTACTTACATCCATATCGGGTTATGGGGCCCCAAGTGGACAGCCCTAAGCACTAAGGACAAGTGTGAACAGCCACCAAACCCCATGTGGAGGTTGTCTGGAACGCATGTGAATGTCAACGCGTCCTATTGTGTCTCAGATAAGTCTCCTTCATCTTGTCCTGCAGATTTGTAACTCATAAACAACTTTGTCCTCTCACCTGAAACAGTGTGAACGGTCAGTACACATTTTGCCTTCCCTTCTCTTTTAGCTAACTGTTTACAAAGTCTGGTGCTTTGCTGGTGTTAAAAAAAATGCAAGCAGATGTGGTCAGCTGGATGGTTTGAAGACGCACACAGATACCAGGTCTGACCTGGTAACCAGCAAAGTCTGAACAGGGCCTAGTTTACCTTTGTTATTTTTGGTGTGTCTGATGCTTCAGACTCAAAGTCGGGGTCGTCCATGACAAACGAGAGCATCTGCTGGGCCACCGGGGCCTCGGGGTCCGTGTCGGAGTCCTCAGCTTTGGGTGTGCTTCCCTTCTTCTTGCCTTGGTGTCGTGCCGGCTGCTCTGCTGCTGGAGTTAGAGTGAGGGAGATGGGTGCTGTGGTCTGGCCTCTGGGCTCTGGAGCTTTGGATGCCACCTTTGGTTTTGTGATGTGGATCACAGGCCTGAGACAGGAGGATATTAAACTTTTAATTCTTTTATTTAAATCAGCATCTGTTTGTGTTCGTTCACTGGTGTGTGATCGTGTTCTTGCTGCAGCAACAGTGAAGTTTGTTAAATATCAGAAACTAGCAGAACTCAGCAGCTGTTACGCTTACATGTTGTTCAAGCCACAGTGACTTGTGGCAGAAAGAAGTGATTCACAGTTGTGATCTGCTGAGGTTCACAGTGGAGGAAAAAAAAAAGAAAACTGTGACTACTAAACATCTGATAACAAAACTGGATGTTTCATCACCAAGAAGAAAAGCAAAACTGAGAGATGCTGCCTGAAACTCAGAATCAAATCTTCTGATCAGCTGCCATGTTAAAACCAGTTGCCTGATACTGTGCAGGACCTTGAGGACCGGGCTCCACAGACCTCCATGGAGCAGAGCTGTTTGAGATCCTCCACTTTGTTTCTCTTGTCTACATTGAGTGTAGACATTTATGTGTTTCCATCAAAATATCTGAAAATTGTGTGAAGTATGAACTGCACAAAAACTACAAAATCTGTTTCTTTGTGGATGATCTCCTGGGAGTTCATCTTCTGCTCCCTGTGATGCCTGAATATTCAATACAACATGACAAGCCTACATTATGTAAAGAAAAAACAACGTACGCTTTCAGCTCAGTTTCACTGTCCAGGTCTTGGTCCTGTGTGTTGGCGGGGGTCGTCGGGACTCCGTCCTCCTCATCACTGGTCAGAGTGATGTCTTTGCTGGGGGGCACAGTTTTAGCCTGGGGGAGGCTGGGCTCAGTGTCATCAGGATCCAGCTCATCAAGGAACCCCGACACCATGGGGTTTCCTCTGCCCTCACCATCACTGCGAAACAGAAAACAACCATCTATTACTTTCACAGTTGTTAAAGGCGAGTCTACTACTGTGGGGTGGGGAGGGAAAACCACAACATTAATGATTTGTAATGTACACTTACACTTTTTAAATATACAGAAATGGATCAAGATAAAGTACATTGGCTCAGATCAAAAATGTTCAGTTGTTTCTGATCCACGTTAACAGCGATGCCAAAGTTTAGTAGAACCCCTCACATTGTAATTAACAAGTTCATTCTTAAAGTTTTCCACAGTCCTGACCTGTCGCTGTCCACGGCCGGAGCTGGTGCAGACACCTTGTTCTTGGAGGGCAGGCTGTCCTCCAGGAAACTCTTGTCCAGTCTCTCATCAGGAATGAAATCATCCACACTCTGAACCTTACCGGGACACGTCGGTGCAGGAGGGTCCTCTGAAGAAAACACGGAGACGGGTTCGTGACTCATAGTCAAACGACTCAATTCCAACCTGAGCTGTAACGTTACAAAGCTGCCATCGCTGCCATGTGTCTGAGTTACACAAACTGAGTGAGAATCACATGACATTCCAGCAGCCGCTCTGATCCTTCACAAAGCTCCACATTTCTCAACTGCTTAGTCCTCAGTCTTGTGACTTCTTTCTATGGACGTGTAAATTTCAGTTAAATAATCCTTTAAAAGCTCATCTGAAAAGTAGAGTTTATGATTTTCAGTCACACAAAGCAGCCACTGCACTGTTTTAGAGAAACACTGATTTACAGGCATGTCTCTATCAACAGGTGAAAACTGGAACCTGTTACATTCAAGTACAGACAATATCAATATTAAGTATCCAAGGCTTTTTTTGAACATCACCAAAATGTTTGTAGCTACAGTCAACACGGCTGAGTCATGCTGCAACGTATAACATGGAAAAATATGCAGAGCATTATCTCACTGCTGTAGGTGGTGACATTTTCAGCTGACTGCTTCACAGCAGTTTTAGAGGAACAAACACACATAAATAATTCATTATTAATACTTATAACTCATTGGAAGACTTCAGAACATACATATAAACATAGTACATGATATTATTTTACTAATAATAATGGATTATGTATCTGCTGCTGGCTTCACAACAGTTTGTGACTCCTGTTATTTTCATCCTGACACGTCTTCTCTCAGATAAATGCAGATATGAAAGGACGACCAAGGAAACAGTCACATGCTGACCAGATAACCAGGTATGTGTTCACTGCTGGATTTTAAAACCTGAACCATCGGTTTTTTCATGGTAAATGTGTGACTATCTCCATCTGACTTGGACACCATGCAGCCATGTGACATAATGCTGAGTTGGGGCATTCAGTAAAATATTTTCAATCAAGACAGCCTCTTTCTAACACTGTGTAAAGCAATGCAAGGAGAAAAACTACTTTTAAAGATGGGTCTAATGCCGCTTTTCCAGCACATGACAAAAATAAACACTTGAATCGACTCGTGGCACTTTTCCACTGGCACAAAGTACCTGGAAGTTGGTACAACTTTTTTAGTACCTCCTCTCCTGTGGTTCCAAAAAAGGACCTGGTCAGGTACTAGCAGGTAATAAAATCTTATTGGTCGGAATGGTCATTGTGTCATCACTGCGCAGCATTCAAACATTTGTACCGCCAAGCCAACACAGTCTGCTAAGCTATGGCCAGAATAACAAGTCCCTACTACATGGGAAAAAACACTAAATAGACCAGTTTATTGTACAATAACAGTGCTGTAGTGCAACATTAAAATTATACATCAAAAATGTCAGCTGAATAAAAACATGAGCTCTGAGCACCCGGTCAGCCAAACAGCTGATGGAGGTTGTAGACAGCTCACATCTCTGAAAACGCCAGAGCAATTTTTTTCACAAGGCTCAAACTTAATGAATTAAAAACATATTTGAAGTTAAACCAAATCATTTCTGGCCTGAAATCTTAAAACTGTTTCTGTGACACCACAACAGTTATTCTGAAGATTACTTCATCAACTTTCTCCTCCATCTGACAACCAGCTACACAGGGGAGGTACTATTCTCTGTAATGGAAACACAACCAAGTCGAGCCGAGGTGATGTGTGCAGGTTCTATGTAGTACAAAGCCGTCATCAGATGAGCGTGTGAGATGTGGCTGATGATTGAGAGATAATGACAGTGACCAGCTCACATGTCCATGTACAAAATGTACATCTATGTGATGTATTCGTGTGGCTTATTTATCGAGATGAGACTGAAGTGAAACCGCTGAGGTACATATCTGAATGGAGGCTTTAGCTGTATTTTAAAAAGATAAATCTGCAACTGACTCAAAGTAAATCAGTTATCGTGTGCTGTTCAGAGAGACTTGCAGCAATATTCTTGAAGTCACTATGTGTATCTGTATGAGGAAATCCTGCAGCAGCTGGCTTCACTGTGACTTTACCCAAGATAAGCGCTGAATCAGAGCATCTGCATGGCTCATGTCACAATCTTGTGTGTGCACTCAGAAACCACCACAGTTAATAAAGAGCAGCCTGCATAAATAAATTAACTTTTGAAAAAAAAATTCAGTTATCTGTATAAGAAAATGAGTAATTTAAAAGTCTAACAGCCTTTATTCATCAGGACTGTGCCATAAAAAACATTTTTATAAAAATGTTGCATGAAGTCAACTTTAAACAGATTCATCTGTATCTAGAAAGTACAACTGGCTGTTAGTTTGCATCAACTGCTGCTCAGTTGTACAGGTTGACTAAAAGATTCAGTGCTCAGTAAACATCAGTCACACAGAAAAGTCTGTGCAGATCTGTTCTGTGATGTTTGTGAAGCTGACTGCTAACATGCTCTGGCTTAAACCCAGTGGCATGAGTGCACAAGTCAATTAGAAGTGGACGTCCTGGTTACATCACTGCAGGTGCATTGTGGGTGATGACAGAAAAACAGCAGAAACAAGTGGAAATATAATGACACACCTACATGACAGCAGCAGCAGCATGAATTCTATTTACAGTGACAAACAGGACACAGTAACTAAACCATGGGAGTACAGCTTATTGTCAGCAGCTGTTTGACTTGTTGTGAACAATCATGTCTTCTGTTGCTGTGTCTTTTGTCTTTGACATTGGCTTGGCAGAACGTCTGTGTGTAATACACAAGAATCATTGAAATAACATCAGTTTTCAAGGTCCAGGACATGACAGCAAAGTAAAACTGGATGTTGTAAGTTCTTCTTTCGCGTAGACGCTCAGTGTTTCATACAAGGATGTCAGACCTCTGTCACTTTTAGCAGTTAGTTTATTAGTGTAAGACAACCTGTTTCCTGCTGGAAAACCACAAAACACCGGTGTAGTGGTTCAAACTACTATTTTGGAAACTTGATTCTGTTGCTCACATTTAACACCACGACTGCCAACTGTCACTTTCTCTCACCACTTTGACTCCGCCCACAAAATACACTGGGTGGCTGTAGCTCAGGTTGTGGAGCAAACTGGTGGTTTGATCCCCAGCTCCTCCTCTCCTCATGTTGAAGTCTCCATGAGCAAGACACTGAACTCTCAGCTGCTCCCAGTGTTAGCTAGCACCTTCATTGTACCTCCTTCATGGTGTGTGTGTGTGTGTGTGTGTGTGTGTGTGTGTGTGTGTGTGTGTGTGTGTGAGAGAGAGGGGGAGCCTGACGACACAATCTACTGTATGCAGCAGCAGTCCGTGGTGTACCACTGCACCAGGGAAACCACAGAGGGAGAGGAAGAGAGTCAAGGAGGGGTGTGCACACACACACACACACACACACAGAGTAAGTAGTAGTTAGTAGACATCATGCACTGTGTAAATGTGGAGATGATGATTGGATCAGCTGCTGCTGGTACTTCTACAGAAACTCTCCCTCTCTGAATGAACAGAACTTCAGATACCTCATCATTGATTTGGACAAGAAATAAAAAAACTTCTTAGATGTCAATTCAGTCAGGCCTTTCAGAGAAAAGCAAAGGCTGAACAACAAGACTTAAAATCTGCAATAACCGATCACTGCCGGAGGGAGAATCACATCATTGACTGAGAAAAAGTCAGAGTCATCCACGCCGAGGAAAATCGCTTCCGACATTGGATAATGGAAACACTGGAGATAAGGAAAGGTGCACCCAGGACGATGAACAGGGAGGAGGGAGCCTACAACCTGTCCCACACCTGGAGCACTGTCTTGGAGGGGGAGCTATTAGACAGCAGGAGGCGTGGTCCACCTGTCAGACCTGACAGGTGGACCACGCCTCAGTAACATCAGCTGATAAGGCACGTCACCACCCGACATCTGGATGACGTCCTGAAGAAGACGGAAGAAATCCGTCGAAACTGTCGACAACGAAAAGGTATTTGAAAACCTGAAAACACTAATAAATCACCTGATATAAATGAACAAAACTAAGTTGGACAAATGATCATCTCCTCCTCCCACACCAGCCCTCAGCGTCACCTCCCCGACCCGCCCCGAGCTGTTCCCTTCACAGTAACAGGGCCTGTGGCAGTTCTGGACAGCTGCTTTTGTTTTTATTCCTTCATGTGCAACCGTCCATATTTACTCCACTGGATAGAAAAAAAAAATCCTGGCGTAAAAAACAAAAATGCTCCAAAGGCCAAATAACGAAACCAAAAGACTGATGTGTCCAGATGCAGCCTCAGAGTCTAATCTGTTTACTGCTCATTTCCCTTTATCCTGAAGGAAATACTTGTTCATTTCTTTATGGCTGTGGACAATTAAAAAGAAATGAAATTGTCGGGGAGCTGTGTGCAGAGGGGATTGCAATAAGATTCCATGGCATGAATAATAACACTGAGGCTGAAGTTTATTTTTAGACTCAAAGTGTAACGGCACTTTAATGAGTTATGCTGCGTGGCATCAAAGCATGCAGCTCCTCCTGCAGCTGCAACAGCACGGCCTGTGTGGACCCATATGACCGCTATTGGAAATAGATACAAATAAATAAATTATTCACTTTTGCTTAACCCAGCAATACAATAAAAAAACAATGTCAAAATCCCACGAGGCCAGAAGTCAGCAAGGAGGCCAGAGCTCTGACTCATTAAGTGTGGCTATAAGCGAGCTGTGCTCCATCAACATGCTTTCTAATGAGTCTCCTGGTTCACTACAATCCTCCAGTCTCTTGTCAAGTCAGTAATGAGACCAGAGCCTGCTCATCATGCAGATGCTTCACACATTTCACTTCAGACCAACTTATCTGCTCATCCACAGGACTGAGCACTGCACAGCACAGACACATCAACACGTCTCCTGATAAACATGCTGATGTTTGCAGTTATGTGTTTGCAAATAAAAAGATGAAGTGATGGTGTTGGTGGTTCAGTAAGCAGTGCTTCACATGCTGATGTGAACAGCTGACTGATTGTTGCTTTATTGTAGTGCAACCACCAGCTCCAGGTCCTGCAAACTAATCACAGCACCCCAAACACCTGAGGCTGGTCTTAGTCCTAATCCAGCGCGGTGGTCAGCAGCTGCAGGAGCACCAGCAGGAGGAACAAACCAAGTGCTGATGGACTGTTTCAAAAAGTAGATCAGGGGCATTTTACTATTGGAAGAATATCAGAATCCACCTGATGCTGCTGCAGAGTATTTGTACAGCGTGAGTCTAACAAGTATAAAGCACACAGTACTAACCAGTCAGTCCTCTGAAAGACCATGTTGCTGTTCCTAGAAGATGGTGTGTGGAGAGGCTGCACAGGGTCTCCATTTACAACTTGGTCCATTTATTTTAGATTCAGTTCCATCAGTCATTCATCTTCTGCACCTGCTTATTCACATTGTTCTGCAGAGGTTTGCTGGATCCTGTCCCAGCTGACAACAGGGGAGAGGCGGGTCTACACTGGACAGGTCACCAGCCAATCACAGGGCTAACACACAGAGACACACACACATCCACGCTCACACTCACATTAGTCAGTTTAGACTCATCAGTCCACCTAAGTCTTTGGACTGTGGGAGGAAACCAGAGGACCATCAGGAAACCCAGCACACTCAGGGAGACCACACAGGAAGGTCCGAGTCCAGATTCAACAAGGTAGCAGTGATATCCTGCACCACTGAGCCGCCCAATCATCACTGTTTGAATAATTGATCAAACAACAGCACCTTAAGGTGCAATGGAAAGTGTGTTTAATGTTGCTAGGCAACCTTTTGCTGTATTTTAGTTGTTACTTTAAAGATGTTCAATGGGAAACATCAGACTTCAGAAATGATGGAGCTCAGGATGGTGACTGTGGAGCAGATGATTCTGACCTGAAACTTCCTGCTACTTCCTGTTTGATCCTTGAAGTCCCAGGTTTGATAAGTGGATGTAACCAGTGAAGCTGCTGTGGAGCAGCTGGGATGGATCCTGCTGCTGTGAACTGCTCAACTGTCAGTCGTCATCACAGTGAAGCTGCAGTTTACAGACGTTTCACATGGAGCAGGAGGTGATGGTGTTATGGAGAGCTCTGTGTGTTCATGGTGTCACTGATCAGCTTCTCATCTTGTACATCCACACAGCTGCTTTCCTCTGTCAACTGTGTCATATTTTCATTCATGGTCTTCATTATTTAGAATTTGCCCATACTTGTGCAGGATTATGTATCATGTGGTGTTAACACTGTCCCTGTGTGAACGTCCTCAGAGCTGACAACCAGCTGTGACCCCACACAGCACCAGAAAACCAAAACCTGCTCTGGATCTGCTGAGTCCTTTCATAGTCCAGGAACCAGATGATCCAACCACAGGATGTTCAGTCTGACAGTCTGACACACGACTGGGGACACCAGGGTCCTCACCTGCAGTACTGTAGTAGTACTGTAGTAGTACAGCAGTAGTACTGTAGTAGTACTGTAGTAGTATGCAGTAGTACAGTAGTACTACTGCAGTAGTACTTAATGCAGTAGTACAGCAGTAGTACTGCAGTAGTACAGTAGGAGTACTACTGTACTACTGCATACTACTGCAGTACTACTGCAGTACTACTGCAGTAGTACTGTAGGAGTACTGTAGTAGTACAGTAGTAGTACAGTACTGCAGTAGTACTGTAGTAGTACAGCAGTAGTACTGTAGTAGTACTGTAGTAGTACTGCAGTAGTACAGTACTACTGCAGTAGTAGTACTGTAGGAGTACTGTAGTAGTACAGTAGTAGTACAGTACTGCAGTAGTACTGTAGTAGTACAGCAGTAGTACTGTAGTAGTACTGTAGTAGTATGCAGTAGTACAGTAGTACTGACGAGCTTCACTCAGCGGCTCAGCTCCAGTGTGTCAGAGATACGACATGAGTGATGTCACTGTCTGAGGATGTGTGTGACCATCATGTGAC
>OOFC01038500.1:6219-17257 GCA_900323345.1 Pseudochromis fuscus
CAGAGCACCGCTCAGAGGGCTCAGTGCTGCTTGGTAGAGGTTTATATCCACCTCACTCTGCATCAAATGCAACCTGGCACACACTTCTGCACCACCTCTCTTGTTTGTCGCCTTTACACCTACTTGTCACACCATCTGACAGCCCCATGCACTGCCTTAAATTCAATGGGGCAGCAGGGCACAGTGCTCTTGCTCAACATACAGCAACACTAAATTGATGCTGACCTGTTGGCCACTGGCGGCTCCTGGCTGTGGCAGGGGTAACGTGTCAATAACAGTGCACTCTGTGGGTCTGTGTCATTAGATGTATGAACAGTAAGTGGAAGTATATTGGCATCAGCACCTACTTCGCTTTCCTGACCTTCACTCTGACCTTCCTGTTGAACAGGGGTGAGGTAAAAAGACAAATGCCCTACAGGTGTTTGTATAAAACATTAAAAAAACTTTAATGTTCACATCCTTTCCCACATCTTTATCCCTCAAGTTCACAAGAAAAATCTACTTCAATTTCTTGGATCTCACCATTAGTCCTACTTATCTCTAGCATTTCTCTCCTCTTTCAAATAGTCATGACACAGTGGCTATGACTTTGCTTTTTGCCAGTATCATTACTCACCCCTTATGTCACGGATCTAGTCAGGACTGGAGTTTGTTTTAATGCCCTCACTGATACAAGACTGACATAGATAATTCAATTTTTTGAAGATTTGGGTCTGATTGTTTTAGCTGTGGAGATCTGGAAAAGCTGCAGGAAACTGCTGCAAAGTCAAATAGGGCACCACTAGTATTCAGGTTTTAACTGTTATATTATGACTTCAATTATTAACATCCATAAAGTTTATAGACTTAATTTCTGCTTGAAAATATAGGCACCAGAGTTTCTGTTTTTTATATTCTACCTCTTAATAGATAAATCTTTTATTTTGATAGCTCATGTCTTATTGTGACATTTTATGCTTCTTGACTTGTTTTATGTTCTGCCCAGAATTCAGCAATTTCTATTATATTGTATAACAGAAATGGGTTAAAATTGTGTTGTAACAAAACAAAATAGTGCATCAAACACTTAAATCACTAATTAAAAAAACTGTGACCAAATAAGGCAACAGCATTATGTCCAGCTTATTTTAGGACCCTGTATTTACACACAGAGGGTCTGAGATTGGTGGATAAGAGAGTGACTCTAATGCAATATTTAATTAAAGAAAAAAAAGTGCACTTGCATCAAATATCAAATACAGAGCTCATTTTGATAAAACCATAAAACTGCAAGTATCAGGGGTGTGAAATAAAGCTGCCAGTTACTTTGACCGAAGCTCAGTTGACACTCGAGTTAGAGGCGGGTGTCCATTTAAAATGTCCCCTGTAGTTTTCCATAAATCTTGCAGACAGGAGGACACCAGAAGACAGAACACCCACCCTCGGTTTCTTCTTCTGGTGTTTCTGTTAGAACAATATGTTGTATACAGTACGTTGTTGTCTGTATGCATGTGTCTAAAGAGCTGCTGTAGTTTCTCCCTCACGCTGTCTTTGAAGCTTAAATCCACCCTCTGGCTCTCTGCTCAGGTTACTGCGCGTCTCTCGTTGTCTCTCATGTCCCACTCCTTCGTCTTTATTTGCACATTTCCATGTTTACTCTAATCTCCATCCCCTCTTCAGTTCCCTTCTTCTCACCAATCCTTTGTTAGTATTTCTAGTGAACGGTTGTTTTACTGTTGGTGCACGTTTTCTCTGTCTCTGTCTGTCCCCTGTTTCCATTACTCTGTCTCCGCTGTGGCCATGCAGTTTTATTATCTCCCTCTTGCACTCTCTGGCGTCCTTTCTTTCTCCCAGAGTGTTACTCACCAAACCTTGGCTCCCTGATAGTGTTTGTTAGTAATGATACTTCAGGGCCTCGGGTGGCCGGTCCTTCACTACACTGAGACTCTTTGGAAGTGCAATGTAGAGAATGAATCGAGGTCCTTTCTGAACTTCTGTACATCAACGTAGCTTTGTTTATCTCATTTTAAACAAGTTCAATTCCATTTTTTGCTGTATTTGTTGGGGTTAAAAGCGCCCTCCCTTCAATGTGTTTTGGGTTATAATTCAGTATTTGGTTCGGTGCTGTCATTGTTCTGTGTGTGGCTGAAAGGCTAGGACTAACAAAACAATACTCGGGCTGCCACGACTTTTTCAGTCTTCCCCTGGGCGGCAGTAAAGTGTATCCATTTGTCACTCCCTCATGTATAATTCAGATCTGGTTGCAACGCTCTGGATTTCTTTCCAAGACTTTCTGCTAAGCAGATTGAGGGTTAGCATTGTTTTGGTTGTTTTCCCTCTTCCCCCTTAGCAGTTTCTCCAACCTGTTTTTTTTTTCTGCAAGCTTCAGCTATGCAACATTGATTTTCTCCTTTTATTCTTCCACCCTCCAAAAAATGCCAGTTATTGTCGGATGAAAGCAGGACGGTCGTTTACACCACTTCCGATAGACGACCTTAGCCTCACCTAGCCTAACTCCACTTAGTCATCGTGTGTGGGTTTACTGTGGGGGAGCAGAGATGAACTAATTAGGACAACAATGTAGCATTAGCCCAAGGGAGGTGATTAGCAGTTGATAATAGGTTTAGTGCTCTGTAATGTCGATTGTGACTGTTTGAGTGATGATGTCAGTGTCGATTTTGATGATGATAATTATGAAGAGATGGAACCACATGGTAATTATTGTGTGACATGAGAGAGACAGAGTCTTTTGGTCGGTTTATGTGTGTTTATCTGACCATTGCTGGGGTATTACAGCTTAAAATTATATCCGTCCATCTTCCTGTCAGCAAACGTACATACATATCAGATGCTTCATAACGGACCTGATTTAATAACTTCAAGTCCTCATCTCTTCCTCTCTGTCCTTCCTCTCTCCAGTGTCTCTTCAGGACATCACCATGAGGAAGGCCTTCAGGAGCTCTACTATTCAGGACCAGCAGCTGTTTGACCGCACGTCTCTGCCCGTCCCGCTGCAGGAGACCTTCCACACCTGCGAGCAGCCGCCGCCCCTCAACATCCTCACACCATACAGGTTTGCATCCAGCCTGTTTCAGTGACTCTACAATGCTGGAGAGGATGTTGAATTGAAGGCAGCCATGAAAAACTAGAAGGATTGTGGCATTAAAAATTAGTCAGTCAGTCATCTTCTATACCTGCTTTGTCCACACTTGGGTCGCAGGGGTCTGCTGGAGCCTATCCCAGCTGTCAATGGGCAAGAGGCGAGGTACACTCTGGACAGGTTGCTAGCCTATCGCAGGGCTAACACAGAGACAAACAACCATTCACACTCCCACTCACACCTATGGTCAATTTTAGAGTAATCAATTCACCTAACAAGCATGTTTTTGGACTGTGGGAGGAAATCAGAGTACCCGGAGAAACCCCCCGCATGCACAGGGAGAACATGCAAACTCCACATAGAAAGGCCCGAGCTGAGATTTGAACCCTGAACCTTCTTGCTGTGAGGCGCAAGTGCTAACCAACGTGCCGCCACCAATAAAAATTATTCATATTTTATTTTAACCTTTTAATTCTGGGCGTGTCGTCGGCGATACATGCGTGCTTGGATTACCGTAATTACGTCACAGTTTGTGCAATCAGAAAAATTCCGATGGTTCCCGAGAGCTGAGATGTTGCACTTTACAGGGATAACTGGCTTGTGGCGGCCAAGTGTTCATAGTGACGTCGCTTTTTGATCCTTCAATGTCGGCTCTTCCTATCATTGTGAAGCAGAATTCACCAAGCGTTGGATTGTTCACCCACTAATGGGAAACGTGAGCTGGGTTTAGACTGTCCTGAGACAGGTTAGTTTTACCCTACTGATGATGAGTTGTTGCAATAGTAATCCTTATGCACTTTAGTGAATATGGTGTTATTACGGTAATTTCACTAGTGTCTCTCCCAGAAGCCGACAAAGTAGCTGATTTACTATATACTACATGTTGTAACAGTGTAATAACAGTGACGATGAAACAAGAAAAGCAGAAAAACACAATAACAAAATTTGAGTTTAGAGTTTTATTGCACAAAAACACCGCAATTGCACGTGAATGTTAGATTTTGCATGTTTAATTTGAATTTGAAATCAAAAAGCATAAAAATTCCAGGTGGAAATTTGCATGTTCAGGTGGTAAAGGGTTAATGTAAATATAGTGTTTTTTGAAGAGGGGAGGTTACCCTGCACATTTTCCTTCACAGCTTCTCTTTTCTTCAAGTCAGCAGGACACTAATCACATTGACCTTTTACTTGTATTTTCTCTCCAAAGAGGGAAAACATTAATACACTAGTATTTTATTGATGTGCATCGGGAGAGACTGATTGCACCCCACTGTGTCAACACAAAGTACCAAAATGGCCTTGAATTACACCTTGTATTTGGGTTATTTGCTTGTATTACATGCCTGCCCACCATTATAGAAGCTTTTATTTAGCAGGACAGTGGTGCTCGGAGTGATGCACCACAGAAAGCTCGGGCAGTTATAACCTCAAATGGACGGGAAGTTGGATGCAGCGTTGAGAGTAGGCATGTGGCTAAATATATTTTGTGTGCGTACAACTGTTTTCCTGCATTCAGAGCTTTTTTTAGTGCATCCTGAGAGCACCCAGATGTGTTTTTATATTATTATTGGCAGGCTTGTGACTCTTGACATGAGGCATCTCTCTTTGGCTCTTGAGGTTGAGCCGGCCGAGGGAGAGCGATAGAGGGAGTCATCTGGAGATGAATAATCCATAAAAAGCTCTGCTGCCCAGCACTCACTCCCTTTTATTTCATGGCCTTCTCACCCTGCTGCTTTCTCACATCTTTTTTTCCCCCCTCCTCACTCATTCATTCTTTTTTTTTTTTTTTTCACTCCCCCAGCATCTTTCCTGACCCTTCTCGGTCTGATACTTTCCTCCTGACCAGGCCAGCAGGAAAAGGTTACAGGCCAAACTCAATCTCTTTGTTTTTGCTGTGTGTCTGTGGACACGCACACATGCACACTAAGGAGACGAGTGCAGGTGTAGGTTGTGTTTGCAGGTCTGCCATCAGTGTGTTTTTAACCTGTGGGCATTGACATGGCCATGACCAGACAAGATGAAGGTGTGGGGGTCCGCCTCGCTCTCTTACATGCCGCTTTGTTTTTTCACTGGCTGAAAAGTATGAGTCATTTATTATCTGCACTGGTTAAATGCTGAACGTTAAATTATGTGGTAAAAATAAATGAATGGAAATAAACAAGTGCATAGTGAGATTAAAGGTCTGCTTGCAGGCTGGCTGTAATTACTCTCATCCTTTTAGTAACAACTGATGGAGTATGCTTAGTCCAGTAGTGTGCTTTAGGTTCCTGTTGTAGAGAGTAGTGGTTTCACTGGGGTGTTCGAGGGAGAAAGTGTGACATCGACTGCATATAGAAATGGACCAAGCAACCGGGGCTCAGATATGAGGCCAATGTGGAAGTGCAGTACTCCTGATGGCCACTAGGTGCTGACTCAAAACACTCTCCATTTGATTTCCATTAAAAATTCAGAATTTTCAATCATGATTTTTTTTTTCCCCCACCACTCATTCTGGTGTAGCTAAAGCCACTCTTCTTATTAGTGTGATCGACAAGCCTGAGACAAAACCCTGAACTCAAATCTCATTCACATTGGGCAGTGACCTCGGGTTCAAAGGTCACACCTGTTTCTTCACTCCTCCCTTCACATCCAAATATGGTCACTTCTGGCTGAAAACAGGTGAAGTGAGGCCATGTCAGTTTCATCCATTCTACAGTATATAAAGTCTATAGGTATGAGTATAGGTATGAGATATTATGAATTAATATTGCAACAAACAATTGATTTCATTATCAGTTAAACTTTATTGAGCTACTGTTGAAACTATTAAGTGATTTTTTTAGATTTACAAAAATGTCCAAAATGCTTTTTTTTTTTACTTTAATATCATAGTTTTGCCATTTTTATCTCCACTAAGGAGGTTATGTTTTTGCCTGCATTGGTTGGTGTGTCCATCTGTCTCCTTGCAACATTACAGAAAAAACACGTCTCAATAATTTTCTGGAATAAAAACAAAAACTAAAATCCCCAAAAATCCCTATTTAGGTGAATGATTTGAAAATGCATTACTTTGTCACATCCTAATGGATTTTGTTCTGCTCTCATGCAGGATGATAATGTTCACAATGTGAGATAATGTGGTGGCGATCAGACATAGATTATATCTCGGCTTAGATTTGTGCTCTCTGAGTGCTTTCTAATGCAATTTAAATAATCAGTTATTTTAATATTGATGACTTCATTGGTTCCAATGTAAAACTGAGCAGTTGAGAAAGTGGATAGAAGCACAGCAGCCATCACTAGATAAAAAAAAAAAGCTCATAATGCAACACATTCTGTGTATTTGTTATTTTTGTTGCCTTTTTTCTCTCAGAATTTAAATGAATTTTAGTTTCCTCTCCCTTCACTTCTCATCCAGATTTGCAGATTTGCTCAGCACTGAATGAATGATTGGGATTATCATGGGGGATGATTTCATTCTTATGATTCATAATTTAAATTATTTTGATCTTTTCGGTTGCTTTGCTTTTCATTCTCTCCCCACTCTCTCATCCTCACTTATCATTTGCCTCTACACCTCTTCTCTCTGGATTTTGTTCTCCTCTTCCTCTTTTCCTCTCCTCCCCTCTCCTCTCCTCTCCGACTGTCTCCTTTCTTCTCCTCTCACATCACACTAACAGGCTGCCTGGGACACCTCCCCAGGCTGTTGTTTCTCAGATCCACCCTGAGCACAGCTTCTCTTTCTTTCTCTTTCTTACACCTCAAATACACAAAGCAGGCAGGCATAATAATTTACACAAACCCTCAGATACACACACCTCGCTCTTCATCATCACCTTATCCTGTTGCTGAATTCTGTTTTCCTCGCTTTGTTGTGTTGCATATCATTAAACTTTCCACTCTTGCCTTTTGAAGCTTTACCTTTTCATGTTCTGTGTTCTTGCTCTTATCGGTGTCGTTGCCAAAATAAAAGCCTCCCAAGGCGTGGCTGGTAGTGGGTGATGGCCGGTACACATAAGTTCAGGACCATGGGTCAGGATACAGGGAATTATTGTTTGCATTTCTGAAATGAAGTTTTCAGTCCTGTCAAGAAAAAAAAAAAAAGTTTGCTAATTTCCTGAAGATAATTTAAACGATGATGTCATTTAATTCATTTTTTCTGCACAATAACCTTCTTTCAGTCGTATCTATTGTATAGTAACAACATAGGTTTATATTATAACCACCTTCGTTTCACAGAAATTATGATTACCGTATTTTCCGGACTATAAGCCGCTACTTTTTTCTGACGCTTTGAACTTAAACACCGCTGTTTCTCATGTACCAGGGGCACGAAGCTCGTTGGCTTTTTACAAGCTAGCAAGCTCCGTGCCGCCGATACATTTAGCGTCGTCACATCAGACCCGATCAGAGTGAACCACATGAAACTGTTCGAATAAATTCAATAGCAGCTTATAGACAGGTGCGCTCAATAGTCCAGAAAATACGGTAGCCTCTCGGTTTGGGACAGGAGAAAACTCAAAACACTAACATGCACGGTTTCTGTCATTTATGCTTCTGCTGCTATTGCGGTGCAGAAAAAGGCAGTCAGAGGATTCATCATTGCAGCTGAAAATGACACGGTGAATTCATCCAAAAT
This sequence comes from Pseudochromis fuscus, assembly GCA_900323345.1. Lineage (NCBI taxonomy): Eukaryota > Metazoa > Chordata > Actinopteri > Pseudochromidae > Pseudochromis > Pseudochromis fuscus. The sequence goes on from OOFC01038500.1 coordinate 13,917, forward strand.
TGACCCTGAAATTAAAAGTGAATTAATTTTAGCTGCAGATTGTTGCAATCATTAGCTTCTGAATGCTGTTCACAGCACATGTAAAGAAGACCTTCATGACTGGATGTTTTTTTTTTTTAACTGAAATTAACCTTGCAGTTAACTTTTGTTTTCAAGTGTTTGAGTCTTGTACCTTTTTGGATTGGCCTGATATTTTCAAAGACAGACAGTTTAAACTTTTTTGCTCTGATGATTTAACCATCGGTGAAAGATATTCGGAAATGACTAAGAAGAGAGACATCAGCAGGGCAATTTAGGCATACCCCATACTGATAGGAAATGACATTTCCAGACAACATGTTTGGGCATTTGTGTATGATAATTTCCTTGTCAAGAGGGACCCTTTGATGTGATAACTACCTTCATCTGTCAGAAGTCTCTTTTTGTTTCCCTCCCCTATCATCACAGTGCTGTTCTCCCCCAGTGACCACCAACCACGGAGGCTTTTGTAATGTCAGTGAGGAATACAGAAACAGGAAAGCAGAGCTGAGTGAACGATAACCTGAGCCATTAGCTGTTATTCATGACAAACGGTGAACAGATATGATTTCTTGAAGGAAAGCAGACAAAGACAGGCAAGGTCAAGAGTCAGCAGTCATTACTTACCTCACTCCTTCTCTCTGGGTTTTCAGCAGCTCCTGCATTTTAAGAGACTTGTTAAAAAAAAATCACAACAACAAACAAATAAAGAGGAAAACTGAAGTCGGCAATTTTTATGATGTTTGTCATATCTTTCAAAATGCCGGACATTTAAATGTGAGAATTTTTTTAGTCAAAAGTGAAAAAAATAAAGAGAGGCAATACATGTAGACTTTTTTTTACTCTGATGTACCAGAATTAGCTGTGCTTCTCTTTCAACAAGAAAAGTTACAAAATGTAATTTAAAACTGCAAGCAGCGTTGGACGGGCCCTCGCCCCCCGGCCGTCCCCGTCCCCATCCCCTGCAAGTCCACCCTTAGTGTTAGAGTTTTGTGTGCTGCCTGTCAGGTTTAATCATCTGTGTGTATTGCACACATGACCCGCAGAGGGCAGCAGAGCAGAGGAGACGGGGGAGAAATCCAAGGAGGAGGTTGCTGCTCTCTGCACTGTGTCCTCAGTCATCTGTTAGCTTTTGAAGTGCTAGCATGTACGCCCTGGGAGGAGATAATTTTTTAGCAAAGTGAAATTTTGGTGCTCGATTTAAGATTGAAGTACAATGTGTGGAGTTCCTGTTGATTTTAGCCTAGGGGTATCAGCACGTGATTTTTAGGTCTTGATGAGTATTACAATTCGGCTTTCCTCCCGTGTCTCTGACGTTCCTGTGGGCCACAGCAGGTGCCTTTCTGAGCCTAGGTGGCGCTACAGAGCCCATGTTTGCTCTGAGGGATTTGGTTTTTCCATTTTATGAAATTTTTCACCCGGCCTGAAGTGCGTGCCAAATTTGGTGAGTTTTTGAGCATGTTAAGGTGGTCAAATTAAGCCTCAAAAAGAAACGCTACAGTTACAATAGGGCCCTTGCCCCTTGCTTGGGCTCAGGCCCTAATAAAATTTGTGTGAATTAAGATTTTGGAGTACATTTATATTGTGCTTTTTTGACCTTAGCTTGGTCCCGAAGCACTTTACAAGGTAACTCATTCACCCATTCACACACACTCACACATCAATGGTTACCAAGCTGCCATGCAAGGTGCTAGCCACCATTAGGAGCAACTTAGAGTTCAGTGTTTTGCCCAAGGACACTTTGACATGCAGATGGGAGGAGCTGGAGCTCGAACCCACAACCTTACGATTCATAGATGACCCGTTCTACCACCTGAGCCACAGCCTCCCTTTTCTAAAATTTTACTAACCAAGAAATTCAACTAAAATGTGATCAATTTCCCCGTTTGTTTGTTTTTGTCCCTCTGCAGGGACGATGGGAAGGAAGGCCTGAAGTTCTACACTAATCCATCCTACTTCTTCGACCTGTGGAGAGAAAAGATGCTGCAGGACACAGAGGACAAGAGGAAGGAGAGGCGGAAACAGAAGGTAAGTCTAGAAAATAAAAGTTTTAATTTCCACGCAGGCGACGAGGACTGCGATAGATGGAGGTGTGTGCGATGAGCAGGAGCGCACTGAGGTTAGCGAAGAGGAAGCCATGGAGTGAGAGTGTATTCTCCACAGATACAGATTGATGTGTCCTGCATGAATAAACTGACAGGGTGATTCACAGGCCTGGCTTCACACCACATAGCCTAATGCATTAATTATTCACCACTCATAGATTAATCAGCTCTTCCTTCAGTCAACCCTCTTAGTTATTACTTGTGTGATCATTACATCTAATTAATGGGAGCATCTGCTGTTCACTTGCCCCCGCGCTGTGCGTCATCTCTCTGCCTCTGCACAAACAAACAGGCGCGCCGAGCCTTGTGAGGAAGGTCTGGATACAGATGCAATCTGATATTAGATTTTAATGCGTGCAGACAAATTCAATGAAGGGGGCTCTTTCACATCTATAGAAAGCCCCGCTTCCTCCTCAAGTGCAGATCTGTGACCCCACCCTCCCCCAGTCCCCCTACTCAAAACAGAGGGGTTTCCCACTCTCAACACCAGGAGCTCTAATCAGCACCAGCTTGCCATTCCCTGCGTGGGAAGCAGTGTGTGCTCCACATTTTGCCCCATCGCAGTCAATCAAAGCTTATTACAGTCATGTCAATGACAAATAAGGAGAGTGATTTTCCACTGAGGGTGTATGTGAACATAGAGGATATAATTTGTCGGTTAAGATGTTTTTAATGATTGTGGGACGAGGGCAAGTTGCGCCCAGAAAAGTAAATGTAGTGATGTTTATATGCTGTTGTTTTCAAGTTTGCTATTCATTAGGTTATTATAGCTTAATGAACACGTATATTGTTTTTTTTTCGTAGCATAAAGTGAACCAGAAAGCTCATTTGCAACAGTGGATCGACCTTATTTGCTTTACAGGGTTAGGTTGATATGACTGCTTGTAGCCGAAGCTCATTCCAGTGATTTCGTTCTAATTAAAGCCCCGGGTGGGCTCAGCTTGTAAAGCCATGTTCATTTCCCCCTCTCGTCACACTGGCAGTTAGACAGACCCCACGGAAAGGCCTAGAAGACATTCACAGGGAGAGCAGGATAGATGAGAGGAATTACAAACACATATTTGTTGGTCTGTGTAACCATCACGTCGGATAAATGGTCTGAGTGAGGATAAGTGTAAATACAGTGCTCTGGTTGTGTGTGTGTGTGTGTGTGTGTGTGTGTGTGTGTGTGTGTGTGTGTGTGTGTGTGTGTGTGTGTGTGTGTGTGTGTGTGTGTGT
>OOFC01038511.1:0-36022 GCA_900323345.1 Pseudochromis fuscus
CATGTTGTTACAGGTTTACCTGTTGTTACAGGTTTACATGTTGTTACAGGTTTACATGTTGTAACAGGTTTACGTGTTGTAACAGGTTTGCGTGTTGTAACAGGTTTACCTGTTGTAACAGGTTTGCGTGTTGTTACAGGTTTACCTGTTGTAACAGGTTTACATGTTGTTACAGGTTTACATGTTGTAACAGGTTTGGTGTGTTGTAACAGGTTTACATGTTGTTACAGGTTTACATGTTGGAACAGGTTTACATGTTGGAACAGGTTTGGTGTGTTGTTACAGGTTTACATGTTGTTACAGGTTTACGTGTTGTAACAGGTTTGGCATGTTGTAACAGGTTTACATGTTGTTACAGGTTTACATGTTGTAACAGGTTTACCTGTTGTAAAAGGTTTACCTGTTGTTACAGGTTTACCTGTTGTAACAGGTTTACCTGTTGTTACAGGTTTACATGTTGTAACAGGTTTACATGTTGTAACAGGTTTACATGTTGTAACAGGTTTACATGTTGTTACAGGTTTACATGTTGTAACAGGTTTACATGTTGTTACAGGTTTACATGTTGTAACAGGTTTACATGTTGTAACAGGTTTACATGCTGTTACAGGTTTGGCATGTTGTTTTATCATGACCGAATGGTGTAATTGTGTAGAATTAGAAATAACATTCATTATTACCATATGAGGGCTTGTGTCCACAGGGAGTGTTTTTTGGACACATCAAACTTTTTTCCGCTGGACGTGTGGAGCACTGCTGACCTTGTCAGTGTTGCTTTTCTCTTACTGACCAATCAGAAAGAAGAAGGAGGTGGGACATGTCATATCAACACTATTAACAGAGAAATTTAAAAGAGGAGTGAAGTAAAACCTGAGGAAAGACTGTCTCTGACAGTAAAGTTACTGTATGGAGGACTGCTGCCAGTGCTCTGACCTGGGCTCTTGTTAGCTTTAACCTTTCTGAAGTAAACTACAAAGACTACCACGCACCAGTCTACCAGGCAACCAAACAATACGGAGGTGCTACATGACAGTTTTTGTAACCTATCAACAATAAGTGCTTGAGAGAAATGCTGTTACAACAAAGTTATCGGCGCTTCCTGTGGACACAGGACTGGGAGACGTTGAAACAGGTTTAGTTTGTATAAGGAGCCTATACTGACTGAGCTGTTCATGTTCAATCAATGCCATGTCACTGCAGCTGTAACTTTTGGTTTATGTTAGTATTATACAGTACAAGCTGTGTAACTATGTCCTACAGTGTGGGTGTTGCTGGGAAACTTTCCTGTCAGCCACACTGATGGATGGTGTTTTAGTCAGACTGGATGTAGCAACTATGATCTACTGCAGAAAAACTGTGTTGGCACTGGAAGATGAGTGAGACTATAGACCGTATGAATAAAGAGAGAGTATTGATGCATCATTAATCCCATCTGTGTTTCAATAACTGATGCTGCCTCTCTGGACATCAGCCAACACGTCTCATGATTTTCAACAAGACTCATTACATCAGATGTTTTCTCCCGCCTCAGAGCATCCCTACACCAACTGTCATTTCTGTTTTCATTTAGATGATCATCGATATCATTTCTAAAAATCTGGATCTTCTTGACTCAGTGTCAGGGTGGTGACCCTCATAATGTTTCACTGAGATGTCTGAAGTGGAAGATTGTCTTATTACTAGTGTTGCTGGACTCATTATTCAGATTAAGGAGGAACGCTGTGAAAAATTCCACATTTCATCATTTACATAAAATTCAATTTGAATCAGTAAACAGATTCTATTTTATTTTGAATATAATACCTGGGTGTTAAACTCAGAGTTTGGTGATAATGCACACATGCCTTTGTGGTTTTTGTTGTGCTTTTATACAGATACAAATTTCACTTCACAGTTGCTTCATACACTGTAGAAGACATGAATAAATAAAATTACATCAAAATAAACCCGTAAATAATCTTTGGTAGATTTTTTCTAGACATTAATTTGAAAAAAATCAACAGTGAATTCAGATGTCCAATGTAAAAGCTGTGAAAAACTCATAAATGCACATTCAACAATAAAAAATATTTTCTAAATATTTCCAAAATGTATAAATTTTTCATAGATGAATCTTACAGCAGATACTTATGTGAAATGTGGCACAATATGACAGTCAACCATAAAAAAGCATTAGCTCTGTGCAGTTTTCCAACAAAATCTTTAATTGACAGACATTTATAATCACCCAACATGTTTATAAGTAAATATCTCCAAAAAACAAACACTAATAAAAACAAATGTTACTCAACTTTTCATGTAAAATAAAAGCTATTTTTTGAAAATGTGCTATATTTTTATTTGCTGTTTTTTCTGTTTCTTGTTTCTTTTTTTTTCTCCTTAAATGATTCCCAAAATACTATAAGAGGAACTTAACACTTCCTGCCCTGATGTTTCAGAGTAAAAGCCTCTCCAGTTGGTAAATGGTATGACTGTTTGGTGAGCACACGTCGAGGTCGGTGCTGATGGAGGTCGTGCTGAACATGCCGCCTCATAAAGGGAAGCTGAAGATGTGTGTATGATGTGGACTCCTGAACATTGTCGTCTCCACTCTGACAGAAATGTGGATGTTTTCTCAGTTGAATCATGTTGAAGATTTCTTCACACAAAAGTGACACATTGTGTTTCATCCCATTTATCTCAGCGTTGAACACACACACTGCTTCACATCCTCACTTTAACTCACCTCCCTTCATTATCTACAGGCCCTTTGTCAAATGGAGAAATGATTAAATTATCATTAACCACTGCCTTGACTGATTTCTTTGAAAGTGTTGGATAAACTGATTTTAATCTCCTCAGCTCTGATAAACATGCCACAGAGGTCTTTTATTCCTTTAATCATTTCTGAGGATTTTCAGGAAGCCATGCATCTGATCACTCTGTGTTTAACACTGCTGCACGTTTGTACCTCCCACTGTATATGATCTACGTATCGTACAGTTACGATGTGCAAAGACAAGCTGCTGTGACAACAAACAATCCACGAGAATCCACATTTAGTGTAATCTGCTGAAGGCATTTTAAATGTTGGACGGTGGATGAGGAAAATAATGCCCCTGCCCCCCCCGCGTAACATTTATATGTATGTATATGAGAGTATACATGAGGATTACCTTATTATTCCACATCATTCCCAGTATTTAAATGCTGGGGAAACATGCAGTGGAAACTTGATCAAATACCCACAAAGACAATATGTACTCTCAGAAAGATCTTCAAAAGTGATACTTTTTTGAAACAGATTGGGGGCTGTGTGCCAGGTTAAAAAACCCAAAGCAATAAACAATATATCTTCTGAAAGTATCTCGGGGGCCAGACACATTGAATTCCTCAATCCCTTCCTCTCTCCCATGTCTAATAAATTAAGGAATAAGCGGGGTTACGGAAGTCAGATCAGCAAGTGCATTAGATTTGATTATTGTCTTTGCCTCTGACGCTGTATTATTGCTTTGGGATCCCCCAGAGAAGGGCTCTCTGCACCAAAGGTGGAGCTCACACACTCAGGTTGGTGAAATTGGGCAGCCGTGAGGAAGCTGTGGGAGCAGATGAGGGCGAGGTGAAGGCAGGGAGAGGAAGATGCAAGGGCCTAGGAGGAGTTCAGCCTTAATAAGCTCGTCTGGTTTTGTACGAGAGGGAGGAAGGGAGGTAGATTGCGTGAGAGAAAAAGAAGACAAGTCACTTGCGAGGGGGAGGACAGGGTTGAGCTGAAAGGCAGAATCAGTAGCATTGAAAAGAAAATGATATCCTGATATATAATAATAACCAGGGCTGTTTTTAATGTCAAAGGGGAAATAAGGCAGCACAGGTTTTCTTCAGTAGGAGGAGAGGATCATCATCTCACTGAATTTGATATAACAGCATCGTATGAGTCCCAATCGATTATAATATGATGTTGGGAGGTAGCAGCCTATTAGTCGTCTTAGTAACTGAAGCCAGTGGAGGCCGCTGGGCCGGGGCTGCAGTCTGTGGAGACTTTCACACCCACAGAGAGTAAATGTCTGATGAGGAGCTAGAAGCCTCCTTAACTCTATCAAGATTGATTGTGTCAGTGATCCTCTTCATCATACCAGTAAGCAGTGCCACTCCAATACACATACGGTAAAGCATTATCAATACCATGTCACTTACAGAACGCTGAGCCTGCAAGGCAAGTATCTCTTAAACATCTTCCTGAACACATCATGGTGAAGGGATCAGGGGACCTCTGCTACACACCATCACAGTTTTGCCAGTTACCTCATTTTGTTTCTTTCCTGAGACCAACCTCAGGATTTGTTTACCCCGCATTATCCTGGATCTCAGTAGTTAACCCTTTTCACCTTGGAGGTCCCTGCACCGGGACCAGGATGGATGTGTTATTAAAGCTGCCTGCTGAGCGTGGCACATTCAGTGAAGAGGCCGCCTGGTACTGCGCTGATTAAAAAACATTCTTGTACATCTTTTCTGTTGCATTCGATTCAGCAGCGACGTAGATGAGGATTTTTAGAAGAGGTTCAGCAACATCAGCACCGAGTGACTGATTGTTATGAGGCTGTTTTCTACATTTTCACCTCTGTGCCATCGCAGCTGTAAATGATGGGGTCACACAGACAGATTTAGATGTTGACTGTCTGATCCATAGAGACCAAGGTTCTTCATGTTGGTGTCACAGTCGTAAAGTTGTTTTGAAAAAATGTTGAGGGGCTGAAGGTTTACGTGTTATTACAAACAGGAATAATGGCCTGAACCTCTCAGCTGGTAGAGCAGGTTGTCTATAGGTTGTAAGGTTGGTGGTTCAGTCCCCGGCTCCAGCTGTCCACGTGTTAAAGTGTCCTTGAGCATGACACTGAACCCTGAGTTGCTCCCTGTTGTTAGCGAGTGCCTTGCATGGTAGCTGTGTTTGCGTTGGTGTGTGAATGGCAAACTGAGGCAGATGTAAAGCACCTTGAGACTTAAGTGAAGGGGAAATGTGAAGGATAAGTGCAGTCCATTCACCATCTCCATTGAGTTTACACTCAGAGCTGTCACTGTGCATGTTCCACAACAGCCACAAAGGTCAGTGTTACAGCAAGGATGCAGCCAGAGGGAAAATCAACTCTGCAATGAAGAGAAGTTCAAGTTGAACTTAAACATATTTTATTGTTCAGTATTTGACTTAAGAAGGAAAAAATAAAATACACATGAACCACCAGGCAGTAGACTGCTTCACTCAGTGAGTTCAAACATTAAAACCAACTGTCTCTAATGTGCAGTTGTTCCACCACAGGCCAGTTAAACAGCTCAGACTCATCCAGGCCAGGACTCTACAAGACCCTGACCTCTAAAACCACCTGGACTTCACCAGCAGATCTGTCCATTGTTGTGTAACACACCGGCCCCCAGCCTATGGTCGGTCCATGGTCCGTGATCCATGGTCCATGGTGCCTTTGAACACTGACCAGGAGCCCCCGGTGTTTTGGAGATGCCATGACCTACTCCTCTCAGGCTGCTCTGGTCTGTCTCTGCACAGTTCATGTACATCCTGCACCTTCACCTTCAGCACCAGAACATTTAGAAATATCATTTATCACAAACCTTGACTGGCAACACTGCTGAGATCTGGAAAAATGAGTAATAACTAACTGTGGACGGCTGTGGACTGAAGGTGTCACACGCTCACCACACATCCAGGACAGAGGTGACTCGTCATGAAACGTTTTCTTCAGCCCATCATTGCATCCGGGTTAGACAGAGTCCAGTACACGGACAGTGGCTGATGCTGATGGCTGGCAGGTTAACAAGATACCACAGAAGTGTACTGGTGAGGATTTCATGTCACAGCGGAGAACAAATGAGAAATTGTGGAAGCCATAGCAGGAGGGCACCAGTGTGAGCAGACAGAGACTCTGGTTGAAGCTCAGCTAACAGAGAAGACCAGCTCTCCCCGGGCTGAATAACAAAGCAGAGGTGTTGTTTCCGGGTCGTATGCAGGAATCCAATTTCAACCTCAGAGCCAATCAATATGCTGTTTATGGCTCAGCCAGGCCTCATTATCAGGAGTTCTCTGACAACACTATCTACAGACATTCATCTTTTGAAGTTATTTCAAAGTAATTATGAATTACTTGTTGATTTAAGGAGGAAATGACCTTGCTATCATCACATGAAGCAAATGATGCACTGTTATTACTGGATGATATCCAGTGATGTCTTCAGAGAACACCTGACAGGTCATAATACTGAAGGTATTAAAAGCATGTGCTGCACAGATGCATTAGCATTAGTGTGCATGTGTTAAAATGTCTGAACAGTGTGTGTGTGCAGAAAGAATGATACACTCTTTTTCTTGCTGCAAACAGATTAAGGAAAAACATGGGCGTCTTGGCTAAATGCAGGAAGACAAACACACACACTCAGATGCACAGAGGCGCACACACACGTAGACAAACAGAGGCGAATAAAATGATTTGAAATAGAATTATTTCTGGTCCAGTGCACTAAGTAAAAATCAATTCCCCATTATAGAAATAGGATACAGAAAGGAATTAAAACTTAATGAGGTTTTCCAGCAAGAGTCCACCCACTTTTTAACCCTGCACTTGGCAGCGCTGCGAGGCGGTGTGTGTCACGCCGTGCATATGCCAGACTGGATGTGTGTACTGGAAAATTCAATGTGCACATAAGCTGCAACTCTGGTGCACGCCAGGCGACACGATGACAGTAATGCTGCTGCATCCTTCAAAGCTTCTCTTTCCTCGCAGGTATTCAAACTCATTTGTCTCCCTGTACACACACACACACACACACACACACGCACACACACACAGACACCTCACTCTCTCTGTTGGCAGTATTGATCTCCAGTTGATCCATAGTGACAAAAGACAAAGCTTTTCTTGTGACAGGCAATTAGATGTCTGTGCAGCCTGCAGGGCGCAGCCACAGCACAGGGCGGGGAAATCCTAACAACACCAGTCCAAACACTGTATGGAGATGGGAAGAGTGGAGGGAGATTAAGAAAAGGAAATCTTCAAGCCCTTCTGCCACATTTGTCCTGGAGTCATCGGTGTCTTCTTGAATACCTTCTGCTTAGCCTTACAGCGCATATTGATTTTGGTATTATTAGCTTTCAAGAGACATAAACAGCCGGGTCCCAAAGCTCAATCGATCAGTCTATCCATCCATCATCCAGCTCCTCATCACCTTCACTGCTCCACATACAGTAAGTAGCTGCAAAATAACCACATACAGCAGATCTGTCGTCAGTACATGATCACATTTACCTCTGATGATCACATTGAGAAGAGAAAAGAAAACACATGAAGCAGTCACGCTGCTGTGCAGACAGACACAAGGAGAAGATCAACATCATGGGAATGACACATGAGATAAGAGTCATGAGCCTGGCTGCTTGTAAAGTTTGGAGTTTGCAAACTAAATCCAGGCCTTTCTGACATGAACAAGTTTCCCAACATGTGAATCTTTTTCATCTTTCTCGTTCACCTCATGTAATGTGTACATGATGTCAGCACTTTCTGACACTGATATGATCTTCAACAATATCAAAGGAAGGGAAGTGCAGTTTGTAACAGCTGATCAGGATAATGAGCTCAATCATCTGCAGAAAGTTAAAAACTCACATTTTCTAGGTTGTAAATGAGCCAGACTGTTGATAGTTAAAGGAATTAATCCAGTGTTGAGTCAACAGGAAATAATCAGTTCATACCCCATCACCAGTGACAGCACATGGAGGCCAAAATGAATTTACTGTGTTCTTTTTGGAAGAGTATTACTATTGTATTTTAATCACTTACAGATCTATATTTTCACATCTTCTCTGTTTGTACCTTCATGAGTGCAGTGTAATAACAAAATGCATTTCATATTTTGACATTTTCAAATGAGATTTCTTTTAATGACAAGGACTGTGTTTTACTAAATAAAGATAGCAGTTCTTTAAAAGGTCGATATAAACAAACAGTCCAAAATGACAAATTATGTGCAATAAAAGCCTGGTAAATAAAAGCCTTCTGAAAAGGTTAAAGGAAGCACTGAGTTTGTATTAACAGCATAATGCAGCAACTCCACCTCTGATCCCAGGTGGACCATCAACACCAGGCTCAGGACTAAAGTCTGACTACCGTATTTTCCAGACTATTGAGCACACCTGTCTCTAAGCCGCTGTTGAATTTATTCAAACGGTTTCATGTGGTCCACTCTGACCGGGTCTGATGTGACGACGTTAAATGTATCGGCAGCACGGAGCTTGCTAGCTTGTAAAAAGCTAACGAGCTTCATGCCGCCGATACATGAGCCACACCGGTGTTTAAGTTCAAAGTGTCGGAAAAAAGTAGCGGCTTATATTCCGCAAAATACGGTAAGTTGATTTTAAGAGTATGAAGCGTCACAAACCTCTGCCATGGCATAATCCAGCTGTTATCTCTTAATCAGATGTTATCTCTTAGCGACAGGAAGCAGCGTCACGGGCAGGAAGTAACGTCTCTTTCGTGCCGTTAATCAGAATCAGAATGTCCGAAAATGTACAATGGAGTCCTCAATTTCTAAACTTTCGATATGGCATCACAGGAGTGTACATTTTCAGACATTCACGGGACGTTTCTGTTAATCAGAAACGAGAGACGTTAAAGAGACGTTACTTCCTGCCCGTGACGCTGCTTCCTGTTGCCCACGCTAAGAGCTAACATGTATACAGAGCTACCACTGTCCAGCAGGAATCATGTGATCAGGTATGGACTAGTCATCCTGGACAGAAAGACCCGCCCACAGCCATTTGATTGACAGCTTCAGCCATCAAGTAAAGACAAAGACAAAATGGAAAAAGCATATTGCTACATTTGTTTATTTTTTTATTACTGATTCTTTTTATATTTCCACATTTATTTCCACACTCTTGGGGTGTAGTGTGGTGTTGGCCTGTTTCCCAGCATGCTTTGCAGGAATGGGTTGGCGAAATCTGTGGCACTTACCTCTTTTATGTAGAGTCAGGTCATAACATAAGACTTAGAGTTGTTGTTTTTTTAATTAATTGTGCATAAACCTCAGCTCCATAGACTTACAAGCAATAAAGAGATGATGCTGCTCATTGGTCAATATGCTGAAGATTAACCAACACAAAAGGTTTTTAAATATATTGTTTAAAATGATGTAACTATGACGACAATCACATCATGAGTGAGACAACCCTCAGTAATTTCTAGTCATAGCTACAAAGTGATTCTTTCTTTTAAAACAGCACACAGGCTTTGTCTGTGGTCAATAATTCATGATTACATGATTGATCAGGACGTGTAAAGGACATTTCCTGTTCATCAAGCATCACAGGTGGGTTTGTGAGCCTGTGCATCATTATTCTGCACAGATGTGGTGTCCACGAGCAGAGCACCTCCTGTCATCACATGCAGCTCAGCAGCCTCACACATAACAAAGGAATCACCAAACACAGTAGTGATCAAACTACAAACATGCATCCTTCTCACTGAGCTAATGAGATTTTTGTTGACCAGTACAACTCTGACCAGCTCACATGAGCATGAGGTGACAGCAGAAACCATCAACTGCTCGTAAGAGTCACCGTTGGTTTGTGGACCAGGAGTTTGATTTGAACCTTGTTGATTTTTTGCAGCCAGACGTGACCATATTTGGATATGAGGGAAGCAGTGAGGAGGCGGGTCTGACCCTTAAACCCAAGGACACTGTCCAATGTTTATGACACGTGAGTCCACCAGTGAATGAGCCTCCAAACCACCTGTAAACCATTGGAGACCAGACCTGTCAATCCAACTAGCCACGCCCCCAAATCTTCCTCTTATTCAAGCTTAATGTCTATGTACAACTGATTTTCAGATGGACCACCAGAGAAGAAGAGTCGACTTTAGGAAAAAAAAATAAAATACTGACTTCATGATTGATTGAGGATTTTTGAGTTGGAGTTTTTTGGAGCCAGCACCTAGTGGCCATCGATGGTATTGCACTTTTTTCATGTGTGATAGCTGTCTATGGTAAAAGCCAATAACCTAGTGAGTAAGAAACACAAAAGGTTAGGGTTAGGGTCAAGTCAGGAGCAAAGACTGAAAGAGGGGGAGTCCTGCTCAATCTGGAGTATTTTAAATTTATTTTCTAGTCTTGAAAACTGTAATGAACCACAATCTAAAAAATGTCCACATAGTGTAAGGCTGTAGTTGTTACTACTCCATTACTTCTGTTGTGTTGAGCTTTGAACAAACATACCCACAACTACGAGTCTGTAAACCTGAAAGTGTCCATGTGGACCGTGTTGGCATCGTGATGAATGCAGCTGGTACTGCTGGTGGGTGGGCAGCTACTGTTCCAGTTATTATGTTACATAACAATCATTACTGTATGAGTTGTTGTAAGGACGCATGTGACTGATGAGAAAATGATAGTTTATAACTATAATGAACCTTTTAGCATCTTGTAACTACCAGTAAAGCAGCAGTTTTTTTCATTGTGTTGAAGAGATAAGATGTGAGTTGATGTGAGTGGATTAACCACAGCACAAACACAAAGTCTATGTACTCATCCACTTTGTGTATTTGTAATATTGTTCCTCAGCAGCAGCGTACAGCAGCATGATGATTCCTTTTCCTGTTCATGTTGTTTTCATAGTGGTTAAATTTGTGACATTATGTCCTTTCCTGAGATTTTCCATCTATAACGTAGAGGTTTATGAGGTACAATTAGCCAGCAGGGCCATTAGGCTGCCAGTCAGGCCTTGATGAGGCAGCGGGGGCTTTAAACGGGGTTTCACTGCGGGGCCTAATGATGCCTGTCAGAGCTAAGGGCAGCGCCACTGACATGGAAAACATACAATTTATTTATTTTTTGGTAACTACAGTCAGAGCTGACAGATCATCTCTGCTGATGACAATGTGTCATTTCCCTCGTCTTCCTGCGGCGTTTTAACGGCTCTGAAAACACCAAAGGATACGAGCGGCTCTTTGAAACGCGTCTTTCAAAGCGTCAGCGTCTGAACAGCCTCAGCAATTAACACGCTCCCCTTCAGCGCCTTCAAAAGCGATTTAGTTTCCTTTGTCACATATCAGCCTTTTGAAGGAGCTGAAATGAATGGATTTATTTTACAAGGATGCCTTTGTGTGTTTTGGATTTGCATGTTTTAGGAAGGTCAAGGCTAAAGAGGACGTTTAAAAAGCCTGATTTCCACTTTGTTTCATCGAGCGTGAGTAAACAGGATGCTGGAGACAAACTGCCTGGACCTGACCTCTGGTGTCTGGGAAGAGGATTCCCATGAGACACACACACACACACACAACATACACTAATCATTAAGCTCTTATTAGCTGTGTTACTAAAAGCTGCTCACATCAATAGCAGGTCTGGGCTGTGAGCCATACGGTCTCTACAAACCTGCGGCGCTGGCTGATATTTAGGATTTACAGCAGGAATTCACCTCTTGAAAGAAATAAATCAGCCGCCTGTGGATGGGAGGAGGCAGCAGTGTCCTCAGATGAGATAATTGTTGTATGTTAGCGAGGGCTCGGTGAGGACGCTGATGGGAGACGAAGCGTTGATAATTTCCTCCAGGTACGAGGCTCCGGTCGCTGTGATCTCTGTATTTTTATCTCCCTCATTCATAATCCAGACGAGACTCAGACTGTGTCAAATGGGCGATAATTACACCGAGCGGAGAGTCTCACTGATGCAGCCAGTGTGAGGTGACTGAGCCCAGTCCAGCTCTGATGATGGGACCAATGGTTGGACACTGACGGCTCACAGTCCACCGCTCTGCTCGGAGGCACGCTGCCATTGGCTGGGTTCATATGCAACAAGTTTTACAGATTCAAGCTGTCGCTGCCTCTGAGGCTGCAAACACAAAATAACTGAGCTGTGTCGACTATTTTCTGATTTTACTTTTAGTGTAAACCCACAATAATGGACTTTTTAGCCTCTTCTGGACAACAAAAATAATCTGTAAACACCTGAGACAACTGGTAAACAGCTGATCTGTAAACACCCAACAAAGATGCTAAGCTTGAAATGTCCAACATGTCTTTGAGCCCAGTGTTTGGTCTCCACCAACTCCTGACAGAATGAGAGCTGCTCTTTGTTCTGCTTCAAACAGAGTTTAGAGTAAAACATGAGCAGTAAGATCAAAATAATGAGCTCAAATATCAGTTATTTAAAGGGCCAGTTCAGCAAAATACAAATAGTTACAGCAAATACTAAAGAGGAAGAAGAAGAAGAAGAAATCTGTGTCATTACCCACGCTGCACACCATGAAATGTTATTTACATCCTACAAACACAAGGTCCCCTCTAAACAATCCACACACATAGGGGCCCTGTAACATGCATAGAGAGTGACGGTGCCGCCATTCATCCAGCGCACCTGGAGCAGTTGGGGGTGTCGGTGCCTTGCTCAAGTGCACCTCAGCCCCAGAGGTGGACTGGCCCTTCTCCAGCCACCAGTCCACACTCTGTATAATATCTGGGTTGGGACTTGAACCAGCAACCCTCTGGTTCCCAACCCACTGACCCACTGCTGCCCCTAAACATGAATTTTTATTTACAGTATTTCCTCTAATAGTGAGCAGGGCCTTTATTTACCTCAACTACAGGTCTCTAATTGAAGCAGGGTTAAATCAGAGGCAGGCCTGTATTTCTGTTTTCAGCAGAGGCTTTTATTTTGAAATTTTTGCTGGTACATCATGTGTTTAGTTTATTATCAGAGACACAGCTTTTAATTCACTACCGTATTTTCCGCACTATAGACGCAACTAAAAGCCTTTAATTTTCTCAAAAACCGACAGTGCGCCTCATAATCCGATGCACCTTATATTGCAGAAAATACGGTAATTGTTTTTATTTGAGGGATGTGTTTTAAAGGTGAAGGGACCACATCAACATCCTACTTTCCTGCACTACAGGTCTTATAGAAAAACAAATCTGTCTGGTAAAGGTGAGTGTGACATTTTGTTAAAGTAATTTGTATGAAATGACCCTTTAATTCATGTTAAAGCTTGTTGCATAAAACCTTGAGTTCACAAGAGGGCAGAATTTATTTCAAAATCACCTAAATAAGTTCATAATGACTGTTCACAGCAGTCATTCAATCACAATTAGATCCTGATCTGCTGAATGTCAAAATAACAGCGTCGGCTTTTATTTCAATATTTATTCATGACAGATAGAAACAGATGATGCAGCGAGAGGCTTTTCCCCCTCTCTCTTTGTTCGGGTCAGGCCATTAATTAATTATGCTGTGACAAAAAGGGAATATTAAGCAGCTAATTAGTCCTGGCAGAGCACAAATGAGAGTAACTATGAATAAATGACCCGCTGCTGCTGCTGTTTAACACCTTTGATTTAAAAGCAGTTTGCACCTTTAGATGAGAGGGAAGGTTAGCATGAAAACAGGAAGTGAGAAGACCTCATGGTGGTTGCATCTGCAGATCCTCTCACATCCTCAGATTCCTCCACATGATTCTCCTCCGTGGCCCTACAGCAGAAATAATCCATTAACCCTTTGAACCTGCAGCTGCTGAAGCACAAACAGCTTCGCTCTGATTCAGTGGAGCCATTAGCGTCTCCATTAGCTCAACACTCTGCAGACGACCATTCAAACAGTGGACTAAACAAGCAGGAGGATCATTAGATTAACTCGGAGGGGAAGCAGTGCAGGCCGAACATCACGACGCTGAATCAACAGGTGATCGGTGACATTTTGACGCCGACCGCCGGGGACGGTCCAGAGCTCTGAGGAGCGCTGCAGCTTGAAAACTTGTTTGATGATTGCTTGACCTTTTGTGGGAAAACTGCTGCTGGGAAATCAGGTGTTTAACTCTGTCAGTCTGAGCATCAGCGCAGATCCAGTCCGACCTTGTTCGGCCTTTATTTCAGGAGCGTCGTCTTCAAAGAAACTTTTATCATTCAAGGTTTGTTACACTCATAATGATGGATGATAAATAAAAAGGATGGAGAATGATTTTTTTACAGGAAATATTAAAGCTGAACATGCAATAGCAGCAGAGACTCTTTTTTTTTAGCTGCGACTACAGAATATCAAACAGCTTTCTGGATTTATTATTCAATCACAACCACTTTTAATCATGTAAATAATATTTGCTAACAGTAAACTCCAGCAGCAGCAGCATTAAAAACATTTGAAAGAGACTTCACTAAAGCTAAAAGAAGAGTAGTGTTGTAGTACTCGAGATGGTCTTGAGATTGGTCTTGAGACGACTTTCTAACGGTCTCAGTCTCGTCTCAGACTCGAAGGCATTTTTACTCGGTCTTGTCTCGGTCTCGGACAGGGTGGATTTGGGTTTTTTAATCAAGACCGGTTAAGACCAGACCAGCACCACTGTGATAAGTGAGAAAAGTAAAATGTAGCTGCTGCCTTCCTGGTGTCATGTGGTCTTTGTGGATGAAGACGACTGGAGATGCAAGGAAAGTTAGTTTTTGTTGTTGCATTGATGTAAAACCAACTTAATTTACAAAAAAAAAAAGATACTTGTCATTTGGTTCTGTTTTGTTGTGATTTTCCTTTGATATATTCAGTTTTGGTCTTGTCTCGGTCTAGACCTCCAAATGTCTTGGTCTCGATACTCTCTAGTCTCAATAATGTCTTGGTCTCGGTTGGTACGGTCTTGACTACAACAATAAAGAAGAGTAAACTGGATTTGTGTCTGATGGATGGAAACATGCAGCAGCTGTAATCAATATTTTGTATCAATATGAATAATTGTTTGTTCAACCCACAAAGAAATCCCATCTCTACTGAGCATTTTAGCATCTTTCAGCTTTTAGTTTTGTGGCGGCCATCTTCGCTGCTCTGCTCCACCGCTGTAATTATTTACAGCAGTTTCCATGGAAACAGCTCCAACAATCCATTGCTCACTAATCAGATGAAAACCAGAACAGTGGAGCATTTGGTGGTTAAAATAATTGTCCCTGGAGATGGTGGAAAGCAACTGAACAAAACAAGAGCCAACAAACATTCAACATTTTTACACTTTTAATAATGAAGGGCAATTTTATTTATTACTGTAGCTCCTGTATTTTCACCCAAATCCAGATTATTCTCTAAAAACTAACCAATTATTTCTCTGCCTGAAGTGAGAAATATATGAAAACTATAACATGACAAGGTGTGTGCATGTAAGATAAGAATAATCAGATTAGTGATGAGACAGCCAAACCCTCTGCAAGATGTGTGCGTGCAAAAAACGCCAACAAACTCACGGACCATACAACTGCATCATGTGAAATTTTCGAGACTGCAACAAACTTTACGAATTCCCACGTTTTGACGAGAACACGAGTGTGTACAGTGAAGAAAACTGTTGGTGAACGATGTAGCTCATGGTGGGAGGAAGTTTCCTGTGCATGTGGAGTACGACAGACACATTCACGACGTACGAAGTAAGTCAAAAACACAGAGGAAGTGACAGGAAGAAGTCGCACATCTTCAGCACTACCTCTACGAAGCAGGCCTGTTACAGTAACAACAATGTTACAACGTCCTGAATTGTTATAAATAAATGTAACAAAAGCCAAAATGTAAGAAGTTGTTACATTGTGGGCAAAGTTTTTACCTTTTGGGTTCAGGATCTTGTTACATTATTGACCAGTTGTTACATTTTGGGTTTTGATCATTTTTTTAAATAAAAATTTGGGTCATTGTTACATATCGGGCTCTAAAGCTTACTTTATACTCCCGCGCTCACACGTAAAACTGCGCCCGCGTTACATCACGTGACCGACGCATACACCTTTGCAACACATGCCGCGCACACGTAGCCGTGCACAAGATGTCGCAAACATCACCTCTCCTGATTGGTCCGTTTGTAGTCACATGCTGTGATGCCGTGCTTCCTTGTACCAGAAAGTAAAAATGACTAACGAAATTGGCTTATAAATGCAGAAGAAACTCCACCGTTTGGCGTTTTGGCCAATACCAACCGTATAGCGACACCCCCGGTGAGGGAAACTGCAGCGACATGTTCAAAACAGCACACGTAGGTTGCACTCGAGTATAAAGGCAAAATGCGCGTGGGACAGCCGCAATTACATCTACGCGAACATCACCCATCGCCCATGAGAGTATACAGAGGCCTTAACAAGGCACGTCCAATTATTACTGTCTCATGTCGCCCTTGCAAGCCGCACTTCTCCTCATGAAGCCTTTGCTACTTTTTTCTTTACCTCTGTGACCTCCACACACCTCAAAAAATGACAAAAAATGCACGATTCCTAAATTTGTGTATCCACTCGAGGCCGAGGAGTTTTCTGCAAATGTAATGAGTTGTGTCTGTTTTTTATTCTGGTTTTGTTCTGGTACTGCGAGTAGTTCGGTTGTGTACCAGTAATGCCACCATGTGAACAACTGCCGCTCAGTTTGTGTAATGAAAACAGACCGCTGCATGGAAATGTTCTCACCTGTTGGGGAATTGAGGTCAAAGCTTTCACAGGGTTTGTTTTGTTGAAGACACACGAAACACATCAGCTGTGCACGAACACCTTGTGGCATCTTACATCCTCTCCCTCTCTCTCTCGCTGGTCAGTAATAGATGTTTACATGGGAGCAGAAATAGTTTCCTCAGATCTGCTCTGCTGCTGTCAGCAGGAGATTGGTGGCGGGGAAACGAGTGTCAGCTGTGACAGGAAGGATCCCTGCAGAGAAAAATGACGGACAGAAGAAAGACAGAAGGAGCTGATGATAGATGGATAGAGAGAGACAGACAGGGAGAGGATGGTGTAGACACAGTTAGAGAGGAGGAAGAGGAAGAGGAGGAAATTACATACGTGAAGCTGGATTTTAATTTGAATGGAGAACGTAGCCTGAGGCAGCGCTAAATGCATTAAGAGTTGGTGAAGAGCAGGAAATGATGTTATTTCCAAGGAGTGTGAAGCAGGTTATTAGAAATGAGTAATTGTCCAAATGTATATGCGAGTAATTTCCTTTTTATAGGTTTAAGCCCTGAAACCAGTACAGCAGTGCTCCTGTATTTTAAAATGACTCCAACCACCCTGCTGTACAAAACCCCCTCAGAGCAGTTAGACGACAGCTCTCATTTTTCATCCCACATTTTAATCTTCCAACACGGTTTCTCACATTTTGTAATTTGGTTAAACTAGACCTGCAAACAAGCACATGGTCAGTCAACTTTCTCAAGTAGTAGTCTGGTGGCACCTTCTAGTAATTTATCAGTGATAAGTCGTTCATAATAACTGTTGGAAAAAAATCCCTTTGATTGATGTTTATCCTCCTGCATGAGACATTTTCTTCTCAACAGGCTCTTTATTCGATCAGTGAGATATATCCAGCGAACGGTTCAACCACTAATCTCCTGCAAATGTGAACAAACTGAGAAATGTAGTGGTGTCCTGCCTGCACTGCATTACTCTCTGTGCAGCATCTCTTCTTCACTGTGCTGCTGCTTGTAGTCCTTCAATGTGCTGACATCCATGCAAGGACACGGTGAAGCACAAAGAAGCCTTGATTTTACTGCATTGGTCATTTTTGTTGTTTACCAGGTCAGGGACGCAAGCAGTTTGGTTCTTTTGGACTCAGTATTTCCTTAAAATTGAGGCGATGATGGAGTTTATTTAGTCTGAAAAGTCAAGCATGCGCCTACGTGTAATGCAGTATCTGGGGATGGAGCATATTTACAATCCATGTCTCTCCTGCAGGCCAGCAAAGGTCTCAAAACACACATTTGAGAAGCAAGTGAGTGTGACACTTTGTAACTTTTGAGTCTGCGGGGGCGGGACAGTGACCGATGGCTCAACTCATCACATTGGTTACTTTTCAGTACTAACCATGACCTCTGATTGGCTGCTTTATTTGTTGTTTCACTGACACTCAGGACCAAGAACTTTACTGACCAAGTTCTACATGTTTGCATTACGTGTGGGCGGCCATGCGACTATTGAGACTAAAAAAAACCCACAGGCAATCAGTGAAAAAGTTTGTACAGACCAAGAAACTTTATGCAGTGGTCATATGTACAGTGGTGAACTACTGTAACATTTTTAAAAACATCTTTACTTGACTTTAAGAGCAAGAAGAGAAAGATCCAGGATGCAGGAGGTTATGATATTAACCATGGTCCATCATCAAAGTTTCTAGATTGTATAAAAAATGATGGATGCAGCCACTGGGTCTCAATGTGGAAGAGCAAAAAAGTGCAATACCCCTCATGGCCACTAGATGCTGGCTCCAAAATCCGGCTCCAATTGACTTCAATTCAAAAATTCTCATTTTCAATCATACAATACTAAATATATTTAATCCATCTGAAAATAATTGAAACATTAAGTTGATATCAGGCTCCAAAGAATGCTCTCCAATGATTTACAGGTAGTTTGGAGGCTCATTTGCTGGTGAAATAGAGTCTTATAGACATTGGACAGTGCCCTCAGGTTCAAGGGTCAGACCCGCCTCCTCACTCTGACCAAATATGGTCACTTCTGGCTCCAGAAAACCAACATGGCAACACTCAAATGGCAAACTCCTAGCTTCAAAATCTGAGTCACACAAGCAGATGACAAAGTACATTTCTTACACACAGTGATCTGATCCTTAACCTTCCACTGCATGACCTACAAATATCCATGTCATCATGTTAGCCACTGATCTGAGGTCAGGAAATGGTCATTTATAACTATTAAGTCCTTTTCACTTTGGTCACGCTTACCTTGACTTTCAGTTGCATCATCATCATCATCTTGTGTTTTCCAGTGTGTTCAATAATCTGCAGACAGTCACTCGGTCCTGATGGCAGGTTCACTCCATTGACCAGATCCTCGTCATGTCACACTTCTCAGGCAGTTTTCTCCCTTTTTCTTTGCAGCAGCTGCTTTTTGTTCCAGATGAGAGCAGCCGTCAGTCACAGCCGGCGGGTTGGAGATGCTCAGAGGTTGTTAGGACTCTGAAGCGTCCTGCTGTGAACCTCGGGGTCCAATATCACGCTTCACAACACTCCTCAGGGCTCCCCAGCTGAATACAAACCAAAAAAATAAATAAAAAATCCAGTCAGTCAGTCAATCAGGCAGTCACCCGCTCACTCACTCATTCAGTCCCACAGTGAAGCTCAGGGCTAATGTCATGCTCCACAACACTCTCAGTGCCCTGCAGCCATGAAAACAGCCATTTAGTTCATTAGCCAGTTAAACAGTGAAAGCTCAGATGTTTAAACTATCAACATGAAGCAGTTCTGCTGTTGGAAAAGTGATGGTAAATGTTCTGTGAAAAGAAAACGGAGCCTGTAGTTACACATTAACCCTTTACCTTCGAGTGCCGCGCGTGCTAGGTCTGCACAAGCGTCTGTGGATTACCGTAATTACGTCACGGTTCGCGCTAACGGAAAAATTCCAACGGTGCCTGAGAGCGGAGACGTTGCACTTCACAGTGAATATGGTGTCATTACGGTAATTTCACCAGCGCCTCTCCCGGAAGCCGGAAATGTAGCCGATTAGCGATATACTAAGAGTGTAATAAGTGACGAAGAAGCAAGAATAGCAGAAAAACAGAAAAACGGATTTTCAGTTTTGAGTTTTATTGAACAAAACCGCTGCAATTGCATGTTAAATGTGAAGTCAAAATAAGCATAAAAGTCCCGGTGGAAATTTGGAGGCTCAAGGTGGTAAAGGGTTAATAAAACCGCTATGAAGCTATAAAGCAAACTAACGTCAACTTCAACCAGCAGGACTATCCTGTACTACGAGGATGGGTGAGCACATAACAGTGATGTTGCAGTGTTGTTCACCTCACAAGAACTTCTACACAGATTTAAATGTAAATGAGCTGTTTCATCCATTCATCCTCTGCCCAAAATCACCACCACTTCCCCTTCATCACTGTTCACTTGTACATTAACAAGTTATGTGTTTTACAGTGCATCATCTTCTCAGACCTGAGGCTCCTTTGATTTTTAGTCTTTGCAAGATGAGAGGCACATCCTAAAGATCTAGTTTGTACATAATTCAGTGTACACTTCTTTGTTATTTTGTAAATCCATGTTTTTTTATACATCCGTGTTGTGCATGTATCTTATTGAAGAAGCTAAATAATATTTTTTTCATTGTAATATTGCATGAACTGGACACTAAAACTTCAACCCTTTATGGCCGATTAGGATGGTTTAATCACCGCTGTCATCGTGCATGCAGCAGGTTAAATGTTCAATAGATAGTTTACTCACCTCATTAAATTCTTCAGGTTTCTGGGATCCTGAAGTGAACATCCAACCCAGACTTTATCATCAAAAGACCCAGCAGAGCATGTGCTTCCTACAGGAGGTGCTGATCCCATTCTGCACTAATAATCCAGTCTGTTCTCTGCCCTTCACTTACGATCAGGTTTGGTCTGTCCACCAGTAAAGACAGGAACAGACTGTACTGGACAGTCAGGACTGCAGAAGAGATCATGGGGGATAACCTGCCCTCCGTCCATGCACAGACTGAGGAAGAGGGCAGATCCTCCTCTTCCTGGACCACCACCTCCTCCCCTCTGGTAGGTGCTGCAAAGCCCCTACATACCAATACATCCACACTCAAACAGCCTATTTCCAGAGGCCTGATTAACACTTGTAACACTCTGCTTCTCCATTGCACTTGTGTGCCCCTACATAATGTCAATAACTCATTATGGATGGTGTTTATCACGTATTTACAGATTGTTGTTGTCCCAATAAATGTGAAGGGTGATGTAAAACCAGAGTCTAACTCATTGTATCTTGAACACATACTTGACAAATCATTCAGATTCATTAACATGGACGTACTATATTTTATGAAACTGGAAAAAAATTAAGTCTGGGTACTTTTTTTTTTTATAGATCATGTCATGTCTCTTACTCTTGAGGTTGCCCCATGAACCCAGTTTTTCTTTATGTTTTCAGCATGTTTTTGTTTAATGCACCCACATACTCTGTTGTATACCTCCCTATAGTAGCCCATATACCTCCTTATTATTTTAATTTTCTTACATCTTTGTTGTTGTTGTTTTGTCTTATTATCATTATTTTTTCTTCCTTTTTTGTTGGCCTGGTTTATAAGTATCAGGCGTGTATGATAACACGTGTAGGTATGCGTCTCAGGATTACTTCTGATACTTTTTTCTGTCTTTCAATGTTTTTTTTTCTACTTGAAAAATGATGAATAAATCATACATAGAAAAAAAATGGACGTACTCAGTTAACCCACAAGGCCACATTTCAAAAGGGTCGACCAGTTAGAGCTGAGGTGAGTTCAGAAAGGTTTGAGTATCACTCCCTCCTGGAAAGTCTTTTTACACATGGATTTATTCATGTACAACTGGACTCACCTTCTCCATCATCCACCGTCGAACTAAAATATAACATAAATACATTATTCATAAACATATACAAAAACATGCTACAACACAAAACAAACAAAATATAAAACACACACCTCGCTGGCCGCACAAACTCAGGAGGAAACGAGCAATTCTTGAAGAAACAAAAACAAAACAAAATTATTTTAGTGCCTCGTCAACGCTTTAGCCGGCATGTGCTTTGACTATTAGCTTATTAACCTTTAGTTTTGTGTGTGTCGCCATAAAATGTTCGTGCGCAACATCAACTGGCCGCCTAGTTCCTGCACACAACACACAATTCACAGTAAATGAAATACACAAATCATGTAAACAAAGAAGAAAATGTGCAAATAAAATAGCAAATATAAGCAAAAACAACAGTTAAATTGAGAGCACAAGCGTTAAAACTGCAATGTTTCAGAAACGTGAAGCTTTTGCAGTTGCAAATCAATATAGACATGTTCAACCAAACACTGCAGGCAAACATAGAAATGCACAATCCCACCTCGCCACTGTCATTAATGTCAGTCCTGGTATTAAACTCCTGTTGTAGAAATGCTTTGTTTCTGCAGAGTATTATCAGATTATGCCCTTCGACAGATTCGAGGTCGTCCTAAAGTACACTGCTCCCCCCCAGCAAAGCACAACATCATCACTTTGGGTTCAGTTTGTGTATTATACCATCTAATGTCCAATTTACCAAACAGTGAGCGTTGAAATGTTGAAGTTGTTTACCAAACTTCATCTGCGCTCTAACAGCAAATACATTTTGTCTGCCCTCGTCACGCAATTTCATTTAAGTGACGCCGATCCCCCTCTCCCTCTTCCACACAGACAGCCGTGGTTAATGGTAAATAGCTGCATTTATAAAGCACTTTTATCTAAAAGGCTTTGCCTCTCATTTGCCCATTTACACACACACACACACTCGCTGCAGGATGCTGAAGTGACTGTTAAGAGCAATACGAGGGTCGGCGTGTCGCCCAAGGACACGCTGACAAATGGACAAGAGGAGCAGGGGATCGAACCTTAAACCCTTGACCCGCAACTGTCAACGAGGACTTAGCGATGTCATAGCAACCACCTTGAATATGGATCCATTAAGCTTTCAGAAAACATGTAGTCTTTGTGGCAGCCGCTCCCCACTAAACTAAATAAAAAAAATGGCACCTACGCCCCTGAATTAATCCTAAACCAAGGTAGCTGAACATGGATGTAGTGAAAGTATAACAGCTGTGTTTTTCTGTTTACCTTCTCCTTCTAATCAATCCTCCTCTCGCAGATGCAACAGTGGGTAAACACTTCACGATCGATCCTCTTGGTGTCCTCATGAAATATTCTGTTAAAAATATCACAACATCTTGTTTTCTCGGTGGAAAATATCCAAACACTGAAGCGCCTCGCCGACTCTAAATCTGTATTTCTTTATGTCTCAGACTGAACTCCAACCTGTATTTAAAAGAGAGCTAATCAACACCAAACATCCTACTTGTTTCCTTTATTTATTTTTGGTGAGCAGGTAAATAAATAAAAAGATAAAGTCAGCTGTCGGTGTCTTGTTCTCAGCTCATTTTGTGGATACTGTTCACTTTCTTATCTGGAGAAATGAAAGGAATATTCACACGGAGATAAGCTTTGGATCAACATGACATTTCAACCAAACACCAGACGCATCATCTCACCACCTGATCTGAGATAAAAAGTAATTGTATATCCTTCACACAGTTGAGAAAGCTTAAGGAGCTGTGCTGTCTCTTATCTTAAAAGAGACATTTCCACTTCTGAGGCTGTTAGTGTGTCATGTGAGATAAACCAAACGCTGCTTCACAGGCACCGACGACTCCCAACATTTTCATGTGTATATATATTTTCTTTGCTCCTCTCGGACATTGTGTGGATAAATCTAATCTGAGGGAAGTGACTCGAGATCTGATGCACAACTTTATAAAGAGAGAATTTCCATTTCTGAAGCTGTTCAAGTGCAGACACTTCACATTTTCCTGTGCTGGCTGAATAAATTCAATAGATAGTCTTCAAAAAGCATCGAGATTACACTTCATACATGATGACAAACCACCTCGCTTCATCTTCTTGCCACGATAAACCAACAAAGAAAAGAAAACTTATCATATTAAAGGCCTAAAACATCACATCAATTTGATATAAATGGAATAACAAGTGTTTTTGTAAAGCAGGGGATTTCAGATGATAATGTGACGACAGGAACACGCTGATATTTCGCTTCGTTCGCGAGCAGGCGTTTACCAACTTACTGATCCCACTGCAACCACTAAAGTACCAAACAGTCACTTAGCAACCAGCTTTCCAGAGAGTTAAAGCATCCCGCGCCTCATATCGACCACCTGAGGATCACAAAAACTCTCCTTTGTCAACGAGGTCTCAAACTCCAGCAGCAAAACTGATTTTCTGTTGGTGCATTGAACAGTGCAAATCCTGTAACTGGTGTTTCAACAGCTTGAAATCTGCAGGAAGAGTTTTCTGTTTATCAGCTGAAGGTGGTGAGCACAACGATCCAGACAGCTGATCACCTTGTAGGTTGTTGGTGAACTTTATCAGCAAACATCCATTTACATATGTGCCTTAAATGGTGATTTATGCTGCCGAGACTCCACTTCAATTACCGTATTTTCCAGACTATAAGCCGCCACTTTTTTCCGACGGTTTGAACTTAAAGACCGGTGTTTCTCATGTATCGGCGGCACGAAGCTCGTTGGCTTTTTACAAGCTAGCAAGCTCCGTGTCGCCGATACATTTAGCATCGTCACATCAGACCCGGTCAGAGTGGACCACATGAAACTGTTCTAATAAATTCAATAGCGGCTTATAGACAGGTGCGCTCAATAGTCCGGAAAATACGGTACATCGTTTTTATGTTAAGTCAACAAGTTTAGATTTCTGAGTTAATTATAGATTCATAAAGCGGATACAGACTAACTTTTTAAAAGAAAACATAAAAGGTACACTGAATTAATGTAATTTAAAAGTTGACTTTTAAAAAAATGTCATTATCTGTTCACTGTGCTGTTGAAAACTCATGTGTCTTCCTTTTTCTATTTTATTTTCTACTTAATTTAATTTAATAACCATTAATTAAAGCTACATACAGCCTCTAAATCTCAAATGTTTATTACTGTGTGATTAAAACAATCTGTTTGACTGACCAAAAACTCCAGTTAATTTGTTTTAACTTGGGCATGTGCAATACGTCTCCAATAAACTTTGAAATAGAGAGTTGGGATTTACAGTGTGGATCGGAGCCACAGAGATTTTACTTAGTCTATTTAACTGGTCCAGGACTTATGCTCAACAGTACTCACTGAGTAGCTCTGATGTGTTAATCTAAACTAGAACCAAACAGCAAAATCACAAACTAAATTACCTTCTTGTACAAGAGACAATCACACACACAATAAACAGTCTTGGGAAAGCAACAGTACAACTGTAAATACAAAGGAGGAACAGTCTCCTGGTGCATTACTGCTGGTGTCAATATGCCAAGCTAGAAACCACAGAGGGGCAACTGAGGCACGGGCAGATGTGCCCATGGCGTTCAGGCTCTTTGCCTCTGCCAGGCATCCCCCACTCTCCTGCCTCCCACTCTTTGTTTTCTCCTCTGTTTTTCTTCTGTTTGCTTGACAAACATGGCTGCAGTGTACACTTTTAGAGCTGCGAGTCCTGAATGACTGAATGCTTCGGCCCCGGTGCAAGTCTGCGGTTGCGCCCGGCAGCTCTCAAGTGGGTACAGCAACTCAATCTGAAGTGAAGTCCTCCACTGAAGGATGTGAGAAGAAAGAAAAGTCCATCTATAAAGAAGACGTGCGGCTCTGTAAAAGCATACACAAGCTGTGGGCAGTGAGTCAGGGTATCAATAAGAGACGATGGTGGAACGTCTTTCTGGGAACGCCATCTGTCCGCGGCCGCCCAAGGCCGGTGAACAAAGCCGGTCCGACTCCCTCACCGGCCACTTGCTATTGGTTTCCTTCGCTGACTGTGTGACCTCCAGTAGCCATGGCGATTTCAAAGGATGCAGAGTTTCTTTTAGATGTTAAAAAATGTCATCAAACACAGAATTAGTGACAGAATCCACAATCTAATCATCCACTAATGAGTCACTGTCAGAAGTTTCAAGGAAAAATATGTCAGTGCTGTGCCACCATTTCATCTAATTATGCAAATTATTCCAACTTGAAATCAGTTCTTGGAATCAACATTACATACTTAGTGTCACACTGAGAGGATTTATTATATTTTTATAAACTGACAACAAAAACAGGTCCTTCTGCTCTCATTATCAGTTCTCTGTTCAGTAGTCGCACTCGGAGAAAGATGTAAAGCCATTATGCTGCAGAACTGCATTTGACATCTCCTTTCACCGGGTAAAGGCCACAGTTACATAAGGGTTACTATTTTAGTTTGGCAACTACTGAGCCTCTGATGGAAGGACCAAACAGATCTCAGCCTGTCCTGCTCTCCTAATGGGCCCTTTTTAAAATATAGTTAAAATAACAACTGGGATTTTTTGTTTTTAATTTCTTTTTTAATTATTACCTCTATTGAACCAGGCTAATAGAGATAGATAAATCAGCCTGTGCTTTCCCGCTATCAACAGTATGTTTAGATGTAATTAATGCTTGAAAAATGTTCAAAGAAACAGCCTTGTTTATAATTAATAACTGCGAGGCAATGTCGTCTGCTTAGGTGGAGAGCTACACAGTGGGGCCTGAAGGACTAATGATTCAATGTGATACTAACATGCTGACTAAGGAGCGTCTCAATGTCATTTGCCCATTTGGTCATTCAAGGTAAAGCAGAGAGACACAGACAGAGATAAAGAGAACGAACGAGGGGGCAGATAATCAGCAGAGACGATGAGAAAGGCTGATGATAAGAGTGGAAATGGCACCGGGAGCAAATGTAAATGTAAAATTGAGTGTTTTGAAGATGCAGAGGGAGAGAAAGGTGAAGCCGGTGAAAAATAATTCACTGCCATCTACGCTCTGTGATCCTTTTGCATGTTTTTTTTTAGCTATGAAACAAAAAAAAATGGACCTGAAAGCCGAGGCTCAATAGGTACCAGCAGATTAGAGCACTGCAGCATTTATTATCATCAGGTCCAGTGAGCGAACAAAGTGCAAGGTAATGTAAACATGTGTTATGAAAAGGAAGGACGATGTTCGCAGAGATATTGGAGAAGTGGGAACCAGAGCAGAGTGTAACCCAGTGGTTCCCGAAGTGAAGATGTGAAAAATTAAAGATACCCTCTGGAGTTATTTTGTAAACAAACAAAGTTTAATTGTTATCATAGTGTTTCAGCAAAAAAAAAAAAACTGCGTGTTATCTCCAGTCCTGCATTTTTAAAATTTATTTGCAGAGGTGATTTTTTTTTGGAGAGGGCATTGTTTATATCCATGTTTACCACCGGGCAGTCTTCTTTTTCTGCTCTTTGTTGGCTCATAACTGTTGTTTGACTTACAAACAAACTGGGGCCTGCTCGTACAAACACACGGCTCTGTGGGGTTACTGCTGGTGCACAAGATGCCTTAAATGTGGAGGTTTGCTACTATTACATTAGTTGGGAAAGTCGAGCAAACTTAAAGCTGATGATGAACACAGGACGCAAGTGAATTTGACATTACTACATATGTTCACTTATGGCTCTTTGCCACTACATGGTACCAGCTTTACTCACCTCACCTCCCCTTTGGTACCAGGGCGACCGTTGCCATGACAGAGGATAGTGCCGCCTCCGTGTGGCTGGTCGTCAAGTGAAGGAGGAGAAACCTTAGGAAGTAATCTTCAGCATCCTACTGTTGTGTTGTCACAGAAAGCAGTTTGAAGATATTTCCAGAAATTGGTTGTTTCAAGGGTGGCATGGTGGTGCAGTGGTCAGCACTTGTGCCTCACAGCACAGGGTTCGAATCTCGGCTCGGGCCTTTCTGTGTGGAGTTTGTATGTCCTCCCTGTGTATGCGTGGGTTTTCTCTGGGTACTCCGGCTTCCTCCCCACACTCCAAAGACATGCTTGTTAGGTGAACTGATCAAACTAAATTCACCATAAGTGTGAGTGGGAGTGTGAATGGTTGTTTGTCTACATGTTAGCCCTGTGATAGGCTGGCCACCTGTCCAGGGTGGACCCCGCCTCCTGCCTGATGACAGCTGGGATAGGCTCCAACAGACCCCTGCGACCCAAGTGTGGACAAGCAGGTAGAGAAGATGACTGACTGATTGAGTAGTTGTTTCAACTTCAAATATGTCGTTAATTTGTCAAGTTCGAGGCTGGTGCCATGTAGTGGAAATGTTAAATCCAATAGTTAACATCTTGTCAGTTAATCAATCACTGTCACCTTGAAAGGTGTTGTTTTCACCCAGGTGTGGCACAAAGCACCCAGAGACCACAAACCTCTGCCAAGCCATAATCCATCTGCTCCGATGATGTAGACTGAACACTGTTGCCCCCTTGTGGTAAAATACCAACACTGTCTTGTTTTTGTGGGATGTCATCCTCTGATCTTGCCTAAAATTCATCAACTATCACGTACCTCTATTGATTTTTCCTTTTTTCTTTAATGTTGTGTCAGATTTGTGTTATTTTTAGCCAAAATTCCAAACTTATACCACGTAGGAGGCTGCAGCAAAGGATTTGTGTGGTGTTCATATGGGAACATGAGAGAGATTAAAAATATTTCTCTCTGTAACAGAGCGCCCTGACAGAATAAGTTTGGGTGCTTCTAAGTACTAATATGTACTTGACTGCTGTAGAGAAAAGAAAAAAAATCTGAAAATGGAGCTGCCATAATGTTTCAGTTTTCACTGGAAATCACTTTGACAAATCCACACCGAAACCCTCTCCATCATCATGCTATAGCAAGCGTCTACATTAGAGCTGCGATGGAGAAGCTCGCCCCTTCTTAACAGTGTCTCTGGAGATCCGCCCCATTTGCTCCAAATTCTTTTGTCAGGCATGGACGCTTCGCCACCGACAGGAAACAACACATTACAACTTCAGAGTAAACTCTCTCTTGAAGCTGCTGGGTTTAAACTTTTCCTTTTCTCCTCTGGTCTGCTTTGGCCATCTCAAACAACGTTACACGACTTCAGGTTTAAATATTTCACGTAACATTTGAGCTGACCACGACAGAATTGATCAAGAACTGTCCTGACTTTCTGTGTATTTATGAAATATCCCTTCCTCATCCCTCACTTTTTATTGTGCTTAAAATAATTTTACATAACAATTTGCATGCGAGCCATATTCGCTGGATTGACAGAACAATCAATTAGAGAAACTTCCTCCATCATCTCTGTTTAAGCACATCATCACTTCACTTATGACAGTCTAATCAATTCAAACAGCCCCTCTCTTGGCATTTGGTACTCGTGTGTGTGTGTGTGTGTGTGTAGGGGGTGTGTTGGGTTATTCGTGGCACAGAGTAGCAGCAGATGTGAGAGGTAATTTGGAGCCCCGAGAGACGCTCTGTGGTCTGTTACAAAGCATCATGGGTAGATTTACTGTCATTGAACTTGAGTGGACTTCAATGACACAATGTCCTGTTTTTTTAACTGACACACACACACATTTCTTTTTTCAGGTAGCCTTGACCTTCTGGGTCAGGTTTACGTGGGATGGTCAGATTCACCGTCACTGAGGCAGAAAGGAAATCTTTGTCACAGATACACTGTGTGTTTCCTTTATTGTGTTTGTTCTCTCGAAATCCTAAAATCTGAATGAAAATTGTTGTGGAGGTTGTACTTTGTGTGCCGAGCGGGGCTGCTAACAGGCTGGGACTGGTGTGGTAAAATGCTCAAGGCTGTGTTTATATAACTAGTTTCCTAACATGGGAGTGGGTCACACTCTTGGTGCAAAGATGACACAATAAAACAAGAGCGGAAAAAAAAACAAAACAAAGTAAAGTTGAAATGCTTAACGGCTGACCGGAGGAACAAGAGATGATTTACTGCGTGGATGTCCTCAGGCCGGGAGTATAATACCCTTTTGATATCAGCACATATTGTAATTACAGCAGAATGAAAGCGAGTTGAAATGAAGTGACACAATGGGACAAAGTGAGATCTAAAAGGTGGGCAGGGGCAGAAACAATCAGAGGCAAACAGACTGTTGGCAGCAGCACATTTGACATGAACAGACAATGAGGTCATAGGCTGCCAAGGCTGTTTTTTGTTGTTGTTGTAGTTCTTGTTACAGCTCACCCAGGGCCTTTGACAGAGTCCAACTGGAGCATAGCTTTAGTTTTATTGATAATGGCTTACCCCGGGTTGTTTGGCGGCGCTCGCTTGATACCAACTCGGTTTGTTCGGATGGTTTTCAAACCTCTCTCTATCCATTCCTCTATCACCCAAGGAGACACTGAGGTAATGATGCTCGCTCTAGTGTTGCAGACAAAAACACACTGACCCGGAGGAGATATATTTAAAAAAAAATAATGAAAAAGAGAGAAATGGGGCACAGGAGAGAGGAGGAAACAAATGCAGACTTCCCACTACTGTAACTGTACAGGAAAACACCGCTGTTGTATTATGATGGTGTTTACGTCAACAGTCAACCAACGGTACATAATGTCATCTGACTGCTTAGAAGTGCACTTAAACATGCCAGCAAATTTCTGTCATTTTCTACATGCAACATTCAAGAAGAGAGCCATTTGTCGTTTTATCACATCAATTTTTCATATATTGACTGAGCAGTCACAAATGGACTGGCATACAACTACATCACGACATGCAGTACAGAGTCAGAGTACATATGTTTTATTTTCAGCCAAAAATCTAGAGAGGCAAAGGGAGAGTTGGTCTCCTCGCTGCCAAGGAGGTTATGTTTTCACCTGTGCTGTTTTTTTGTTTGTTTGTTCGTCTGTTACCAACATTACGGTAAAACTCACAAACAGATCTGGATTCATTTATTTTGAAAATCATATCTGAAAATCTTTGTCTCCTTATCAGTAAGAAGCAGGAAGCTGTAGATACAAACTACAAAAAAAAAAATCACAACTTTGTCACATGGATTTTGTTGAAAAACTACACACAAGCAGGATGGGAGTGTCGACAATCTAGTGGAGATCAGACGTTGATCATACCTTGGCTGAGGCTGGTGATCTGTGAGGGCTTTCTGGTTTTTGTTACAGGTGCTGCTGTGAATGAAACAGCCAAACAATTTTCCATACCTTGGATTTTTTTTTTTTACTCCAATGGTTCACTCCCATCTTCTGATGAAATCGGAGGATATTTCTTTGCAAAAGAAAATTTGCAATATCAGTAACAGTGGTGATCAAGGCACTTTAATTAAAAGGAAGCAGCAATATAAAGCCTGACTAGTTTTGATCTTTTGTTTCTTGTTTTCCAGTGAAAGCAGCTTTCAGATCTCCCCTACAGTTCTCTGTGAAACCCCCCCGCAACATTTTCCTAATGCGCAACACCCCAAAGTGCAGAGCGACTCAAACAAATAAACTGCAGGAGGCAGTTTCAATTAAGGATAAGCCGGCAAAATGAGCAGAGCTGCTTTGAGCAGCAGAATAGCTGTTCTACAGCATTTCGTCCTGTTTCAGACTAAAAGTACTGCTGCTGTTTGAAACCCTGCCAAAAACATCCATGCAATAACACTTCCACCACGACACCAGAAAAGCGAAAACTGGCAATATTGGCTAAATTCAGGAGTTAGTCAGCCGTAGGCAGCATCGGCTGTAGAAAATAATTATGACCACAAACCTTCTGTTCATGGTGAAAACAAACTGAGATTTGAACATATATATTTTTATTTGTTTATGGCATTAGCTTCCCTGTAAATAGAAAGACCTGAACAAGCACAGCCGCCCACAACAACCCACCTCCTGCCAACATACACAAGGACGATAATGAGTGACTCATCATTGCTAATTTGCTGTGCTAATTTTATCAGCGAACTTCACAGGCTTGAAGAAACCTTGCTATGGCAGAATGGGTGAACAGCATGACGCTTAACACCAACATGGTCACACTGTCAGAGAGCTGCCGTGTTGTCTGTGCGCTGAAATGTCGACACCCTTTGAAGGAAAGTGCATATTTTTATTATCACAGCCCCAGTGACCATTGTGATGAAAGAATATATCTGCGTGCATGGTGCTTTATTCTAGTTAGCTCCTTGTGGCTTTAATTACTGAGGAGTTCACCTGTCTCCCCTCGTTCTCCAGTTAATCCCAAACTAATGAACTTCACAATTAAAACCCCGACATATTGGTGGCTGTCTTGTCCCAGTGCTATAGCTGCGACTCCAGTGCCAGCCAACCAGCTGGAGCGTTTGGGAACGTGTGTGCATGTGTGGCGTGGTCGGGTGTGCATGTGTGTAGCAGTATGTCGATCTGGCACAGCTATTCCACTTGTTTCAGTTCCTTACATAATGCAGATCATTGCAGAAAAATGTGACAGCAAACTCAGGCCATGACGCAGTCATGTTGAAAGGGCCCATCGCCGCAGGGAGACAAAAACATCACTACAGATCACAAATGTTATTCACTCAATGGAGCTGATAACACACACACACACTCACACACACACTCCTAACATTCCCAACTGTAATACATCTGTGATTGTTCTTTTTTTTTTCAACTCAAAGCAGACATTTTAATTGTGTTTCAGTCAGAGGCTGTTTTAGTATCTGAAGGTAAAACTGCAATTTCACACTATTTGTTTGTCAATAATGAAATATTGACTTCATGTCAAAAAGATTTTTTTTCTTTTGCAATCGAAGGCAGTGACCCGCAGTGAGCACAAACCTCCAACAAGACATAATACAGCTGTGTTGATGCTACACACTGAACACTGTTGCCCTCTTCTGGTGAAACAGCAACACTATCTTGTTAAAACATTCATCCATTAGAAGAGACAGGGATGTTGTGGGATTTCAGGATTATCTTCGGACAGGATCCTGTCCTCTGATCTTGGCCAAAATTTAATTATTAGTCTCTTCCTATCTCTCACAAACTCCCCCCATCAAAAAAAACAAACAAACCAAACAAAAAAAACAATTAAGACCTGTTCAGTAGCTTTTCCTTAATACTGCAAACAAGCTTTGGTGGAGGTAAGAGTTTTTCATTTAAATGTAATTATAACTAAAAACAACTATGAAGCACTCAGAGAGCACAAACCTACACCAGGGTATAATCCAGCTACATACTGAACACTGTCACCCTCTTGTGGTGAAACAGCAAAACTATCTTGTTAAAACACAGTAGAAATTGTTCAGGTTGTTTTTTAGACAGGGTCCCATCTTCTGCTCTTGCATAAAAAAATAAATAAATAAATAAAAAATCGTCTGTTCCACATAATATGAAATAAACAAATAAATAAATCAGTGAGATCTGTTCAGTAGTTATTTCCATAATGTCACTAACAGACAGGCAAACACTAGTGAAAACACAACCTCCTTCAGGTAATAACATGTCACAGCCAGCCACTCCAGCTGGATAAATAACAAAATAAAATATCCACCACCACAAATTCATTGCACTGATTTCCAACATCAGCATAACTGAAGTATGCAGGAACAGAAAAGGGAGAGAATGACAGAGTAGTGAGTAACTTGTGTGGTTTTTGAGGTGCTGCGTGATTCAACATCACCTAGTGAGAGCAATCTGCCACGGTGTCAGGAGGCGGCTTTCTCTGCCAGGTGTAATGTAAGGTGGCCCAATCTGAATAATAATAATGATAATGATGGTAATAATAATAATAATAATAAAAATAATAATAATAATAATAAGGTACCACCACTTAAAAAGCAAAGAAAAGAAAAGTTAGACACCTGAGCACATTTTTCTCCTACAAAATAAAAGATAAATTCACGCAGTTTTACATTGACACTATTACTTGATTAGTTTACGATGACATTAGCACCACATTTGCAAAACTTCAAATTTCTGAAAACAGGTGGGAACTTGTGTTTCTCATTTACTTGTTTTACCTGCATCTTTTATTTATCTATTTATCTGTCTATTTATTTATTTATTTATTTATTCATTAGGACCCCCATTAGCTGCAGCAAAGGTGCAGCTACTCTTCCTGGGGTCCATCAAAAAGAGAGGAAAGAATTATAAATCCATGAAAATGAATCAAAACATAATAAATCAGATAAAAATAAAACAAGAAAATACCAAATCAGGCAAAAAAAATACAAACAATGTGGTTTACGAGTTCAACACCGTCATCCCAAACAGTTGTCCATGTGCTCGAGTACAATGTATAAGTGGAGAGGTAAGATACACCCAGATTACTCCTCATTGTGATAAGTTTACCGTATTTTCCGGATTATTGTGCACACCTGTATATAAGCTGCTATTGAATTTATTCGAACAGTTTCATGTGGTCCACACTGACTGGGTCTAAAGTGACAGCGCTAAATGTATCGGCGGCACGGAGCTTGCTAGCTTGTAAAAAGCTAACGAGCTTCATGCCGCCGATACATGAGAAACACCAGTGTTTAAGTTCAAAGCTTCGGAAAAAAGTAGTGGCTTATAGTCCGGAAAATACGGTAATTGATACTTGTGGAAATTGGTTATTTTTCTGGAAAACAACTACTGAAGGTTGGACATCAGTGGTGGCTTTAATCAGTCGGCAGGTCAATGAACTCGTGTCTCATTCAAAGGGTCACTGGGTGGTTAGGTCGTGGGAAAGGTAACTTAGCGACTGCATTTGAAAACACACACAGCACAAAACACAGGAATCAAACAAGTGACATTATCTAAAATGATAATGTCTTGAATTAAAAGTATACAGCTATGAGCCCTGTTACTTTTTAATTTGCAGTGATTAAAATGCAAGAGCTCCAATTTTATTTCAAATATTGAACGAATTGACTATAAAGAAAATAGCCTGTAAATTACTCAGCTGTAGGAGAGTGTTATTTCTCTCATTTGGCCAAAAAGAAAACTTGGCTGCTGCCTGGCGATTCTTCTCACCGTCTGTAGATTTTAAGAGAAGAAGAAGAACTGTGGGAGGACTTCAAAAAACAAGCAACTGCGTTATTATAGCTTTATATTAGTGTGTAAATGTAGCTTCAATCATAGAAAATGATCACGTTTGTAATGCTGGTTAAACGCAGATTGGACAGGATTTCTGAGATGGACACATACGGTCCAAAGGTCGACCAATGAAAGAAAAACTGAGATAAGACCGGGTTTGCCGCTGCCACCAAGGAAGCTGTAGCATCTGCGTAATCTCTCTCAGCCCTCCTGTCCGTTTGCCTGCTCATCCATTCTGCTTGGCTCCCACTGTTCACTGACTGAGAGGTTTGCCATGTGGTGGTAGGGGGTGCTGAGCTTGTTGAAAACCTGGAGTGCACACAAACAGCTCATGCATGCACAATGTCTGATATACACTCCATCTCTATTAATATTTGAAACCCTGCAGCTCAATCTCTTATCGCTCCCTTTCTCCTCTCCCTCTGCTGCCCTCAGAGCAGCTCCATACAATCCATCTGGTTTGTACCGACTGCCTCCTCGGTGAGGCGGGGGGCACTCAGTGATTCATTTAAGCAGAAACTGGAAATCTCAGAATCTGGTTGCGAAATGCTTTCTAAAGTGCCATTTACACAGAATTTATATTCCCAGGGTTCACGGGTGTTAAAATATTGCTTTGTAATGATGACAAGGGTTGGAGGCCATCCTGCTAAGAGGTATACCACAGTATTAATCATTTCATTACGGTTAAGTGACGGGCGCTACTTAGGTTACAGATGGGTGTAAACAAGTTCATGACACAGGAGAATGCAGCTGCTGCTTTCTGGCAGCGGAGAAAGGTTTTACCGTAAATGACAGTCAGCAAATCTTGATGTCGCTGTGAAAGATTTGCATGTAGATGATAACACTGAGAAGAGGAAATACTCATTTGCATTACACAATCAATCATTTTAGACATTTGGAAAGAGGAAAAACACACACACTAAAAAAAAAGGTGTGTAAATCTGTGCTTTGTAAAACTGGAATACACAGTTTAGTGAACCATTGTGTTATATTTCAAAATATAGAAAAGGATAATAAAATTTCAATAAAAAAATGTAAAGTATAATATCACAGAGATTCAAAAAAAGATTTAAAAAAGATACAAGAGACAATTAGCAATAAAATGAAGCCTTAGTTTTCCAATTTCACATAGATTTGTTTCTTAATTGACAGATATTGTGTATAATTGTGTATTGCATAATTTTCATAACAAAAGTGAAAAATATGTTTTATCTGTTACAATGGGGTTTTTTTCCACATGAAACTGTTTTCCATTAAGGATTAAAAAGCTAAAATTTACAGGATCTCGTATCAAATTAAAGCTACAAAGTGTATTGTAAGCGAGTTGTAATTACCGTATTTTCCGCACTATAAGCTCCACCTAAAAGCCTTTAATTTTCTCAAAAACCGACAGTGCGCCTTATAATCCGATGCGCCTTATATATGGATCAATATTGGTTAATTATGGCTGCCGTAGTCAGGGGGCGTATATTGTGATTGCACTAACGTTTGATTTACCGTAGCGGTATCAGACTGTTTCTTTTACGTGTTTACTGAATCAGGGAAAAGTTTCCCTTCACATTTGTGATGCACTAACTACGTGATAAAAAGTTGCACTACCTGTTGTACCTTGCTGTTGGTAAAAGATAAAACTACATCACTGACGTTACCTTGGAG
>OOFC01038513.1:0-24082 GCA_900323345.1 Pseudochromis fuscus
TAGAGCACAAGACGAGCAAGAGGAGGAAGAAGAAGAAGGAGAAGAAGACGAATAGATGGGACCGGTTTACCACCTGGGTGCAGAGGACGTTCTTCAGCTGCTTGAGGGTCACTGAGGACTAAAGGATTTTTTTAGTTTTAATATTTGTAGTGGAGCACAGGTACTCCCTGTGTCTGCGGGGGTTTTCTCCGGGTGCTCCGGTTCCTCCACACTTAGATTGGATCAGGATTAAGACTAGTTAGGACTAGAGCACAAGACGAGCAAGAGGAGGAAGAAGAAGGAGAAGAAGACGAATAGTTTTATAATTTTATAATATTCTCACCTTTTTGTTAGATTTCACTGTTATTCAATAAATTCAATAAATTCATAAAACTCACATGTCGTTGCTCAAAGTATTTCTTTTGTCTGACTTCGAACGTTTAATGATCTGAAGAACTTATCCTAAAAGTTGGGAAAAGTAGAAAAAAGTTAAAATAGTTGACAAAAGTGTAAAGTAGTTGAAAAAAGTTGAAAATGGTTGTATGTGGAAGTAGTTAGACTTCAAAAAACGTACAGAAGAAGTCAGAAGTATAAGTCGGAATAATAAAGATTAGGATCTGAATAGTGTGAATGCTTCCAGCAGTCGAACTAATAATATGCTGTAGGAAATATGTAATCATCAATATGAAAAGTAATGTTCATTTTTAATACCTATTATGCAGCTTTTTGACAATAAATAAATTGTCAGAACTGTTCAATTCTTACAATAAACTCCTTAATTACAATTTACTCTCTTGTTTATCAAAAGATATGGAGAACATGATCACACCACAGGGTGTATTTCACTCTGTAAATTTCAATCACCAAATATTGTTTGCAGAGTTTCCAATTAGTTCGTAGTTTTTTTCTTCTTGTTACTCCATTTTTTTCACCCTTGCAACAACAAACAGTCGAGGAATTAATTAAAAACTCCAGAAATGAACCTGGTGATGAGAGACCATGAGTATTACTACAGGCTCAATCCCCTTGCACCAACACTGAGAGAGAAAACAGTGGAACATGTGTTAAGTACTTTCAGTTTTACTGTCTCTTCCTTGGTGTAATATATTTTTACAGTCATAACGTTTAATGCACTTATAGCTGCTCTACTGTTTTTGGAAATCATCCATTAATGGACTTTAAAGTTTCTGAGTTATAGGCTCTTGAAGTTGCACAGAGCTGTTCCCAGTTTCGACCACAGCTTCCATGAACAATTCAGTGGGCTGCCTCTAGAAGTGTGCATGATTTATCAAAGATCAAATAATGATATTTACCCAAGAGTAGTCAGCAGATTAGAGAGCCTGAGTGCGTAGGAATGACTCATGATGGGGTTGTAAAACTGCAGCAGAGTACTTACTCGCCACACAGTTTAGTGGATTAAGGAGTGCCACAGTCACACTCGCTTAAACGTTTGTGTCAACAAGGAAAGCATCTCCCAAGTCACTGGCTAAATCAATGCACCGCACGCTCTCTCGGATGCTTTAGAGGTTATGCAAATGAATGAGGCTGGGATGTGACATTTTGAAAGCCCTGGATGGATCACCCCTATTAGCAAAGGCTTTGACGGATCTTAAAAGGTACTTTCACCTCCCATGATGGTGGTTTATTCTTCTCTCTCTCTCCTCTTTCAACATGATTTGTGGTCAGCGGGGTCAGCGGTGAGTTCATATAAAACAAACACAGCCCCTGCTGTAGGGGAGCCCACCTGTGAAATGGGAGCCCACAGTAAAGAAGCTGTCAGGACTCAGGAAGCAGAGAGAGAGCACATAACTGATTCTGTGTTGCATCAGCCTGAGCAAATGTGGCGAAGAAACCAGGGCTTACTGAAACCAAG
The DNA here is from genome assembly GCA_900323345.1 of Pseudochromis fuscus. NCBI lineage: Eukaryota > Metazoa > Chordata > Actinopteri > Pseudochromidae > Pseudochromis > Pseudochromis fuscus. The sequence continues at coordinate 1,853 of OOFC01038513.1, forward strand.
GCTGCTCTACATTTTTATAACTCTGTTGTTTCACAGCGGTGATTCATGGGGATGAGGCCTGCAGTACAACAAGCTGTCCACAGCTACCAAGTCAACAGTGGGGGCTTTCCCAGAATGGCAATCAGAGGAAGTAATTGCTCATAGGCAAAATTATCCCACGGCAAACACACATCATAAAAGGAGGACAAAATGTCATATTCACTCTCCCCATTAAAGGGTGAATATTGTTTGCACAGTGCCCAAGTGACAAGGTAACCTTTATAAAAATTGGTTGCAGCACTTAACTGATGAGATGACAATGGCGACCAAAAAAAGCACACATAATGGTGGATGAGACTGCAATTATCTGGTTAAAAGTCCTTATACAGAACGACTGAATGAAGAATGGAGAGGTTGATTGAATTCTGACATACAAAAGTGCTCAATTGTGAGTGGAATGTAAAATGACTGGTGTTACCTGCAATTACAGTACACAGTCGCAGTTTGGCCACATGATGAGGCTTCATCCACCACCATTAGCAACTGAGCTTCTTCAGTAGACTAAGGAAAATTACGCCATCACTCTCTGCTAACACTGAGTATTAATAATCACTAGGAACTCGTGCAGTTTTTAGAATTGAAGCAGTTTTATTTACTAATAAACAATGAATTAGTGAGACAGGAGGTTCATGGGAGGAATAATATTCGTTTCTGCTTTTGGGGCTGTAAATGTTTTACTAACAGCAAGCATAAACTATGAAGCTTAACACAACAAGACTGCAGAGAGTGATAATAAAATGCCCAGAACTGCATTACATATAGACTCAGACACCAGCTTTTCTATTATGAGAAATTTGTCATCCAACCACCAGCTACCTTATGGCACCCAAAACCATTTAAGGTGCTGGGATTGTGGAAAACAAGACAAATGAGCTAAGGGGTAGGATGGTGGCTGGGCTCATCCTCTGCTATAAAAATACAAAATTCCTTCACACAGTCCTTACAAAGCAAATATTGTTTTTGAGGGTTTTTTGAGAAACACATAATCTGACTAATAACAAGCTCATTTGTCTATATGTTGATATGTAAAGTTACTTACCTGAAACCTTATCTGTTAATGCCTAATTCATACTTTCAGCAAAGGGAGTGTGCGCCACTAGCGGACTGCCGACTCACTCTGTGGATGTGGACGCGCTCCGTTCATACGTCATTTTTGCAGCTTGTTGGTGCATTTGGTGAACATGCTCCACGCATGCTCACCAGTGAGTTGAAATTTACTAACAGCGATACAGCAGGGCGTGCAGTAGAGCTTTAGGTTGGTTTGTGAGCTGCCAAGAAACAAAGAACAAGAGGACACTTGGCATCAAATAGTTTCTGTAACAACAAGGAAGCAGAAAAGTAAAAGGATGGCGACCCCACGACAACAAGAAGAGGAGCAATGTTGTTTGGTGATTTTGGCAGAAGAGGGTGACAGCAAGAGCAAGAAAACGCAAAAGAAAATACAGTGTCCGGCACAAGCACAGTGCAGTTAACGTGTATTGATTTTCACATATGCACAGTTGCTCATGCCCAAACACATTTTTTGAGCAATGCACAGTCGGCTGTCCGCTCAAGCACTTAAGGCCAATTCATACTTTCTGCGTCCACATGGGCACGTTGGTGCGCAAGGGTCCGCGTGACGTAAATCACGTCATCTAACACGTCAGCAAGCGCTCGAGCGGACAGGTGCAGAGCCGTCTGCATGCAGCTCAAAAAATGTGACCGCGTCGCCTGGGCGCGGAGGGCGAGAGCAACTGCACATGTGTGAAAATCAATACAAGCAACTGCACTGCGCTTGCGCTAGCATATCAACATGGACGTCTTCGAGGAGAGACTTTGGGAGGAGGTTCGCCGGTACCAAAACCTTTACAACACGTCTTTGAGGGAATACAAAGACACACAAATGGCTTTGAATTCCTGGAAGGAGATCGCCGAGACACTGGGACAGGAGGAGACCCTGTGCCGGCTTACAGACCAATCTAATAGCTCTATTTTGCCCCCTGCTGTATCGGCGGTAGTAAATTTTGGGGCACTAGTGCGCATGCGTGCCGCGCATCTGCCAGGCGCACTAGCAAGCTGCAAAAAGGAAGTATGAACTGAGCGCGTCCGCATCCATAGAGTGCGTCGGTAGTCCGCTAGTGGCGCGCGCCCCCTTTGCTGAAAGTATGAATGGGCCTTTTACTGACATGTTGGATGATGAGATTTACGTCACACGGACCCTTGCGCACCAGCGCGCACTTGCGGACACCGAAAGTATGAATTAACCTTTAAGGACCTTGTACTCTGTTGATCAGGAGTCTTTATTGGGTATTTTTGAGGGAGTGCCAGTTGTTACACCAGCCTTCTGCTGGCAGTGTGAGTAATTACGCAAACACTGTTGATGCGTGCGTATGACGCAGGATCAATGGCAACAGTTGTTCCCTTCTTCATCTCTGAGAAACCAGTCACCAGCTGGTTGATGTAATGACACTTTGCTACCGATGTGGATGAGCATCCTACCATAGTCTGGATATGGAATGGATGAAGCTATTGTGACATCACCTCTTGGTTTGTGGACTCACCTTTTGAAGCTAGGAGTTCAACATTTCACTGTCGCCATGTTGGTTTTTTGGAGCCAGAATTGACCATATTTGGATATAAAAGGAGGAGTGAGGAGGTGGGTTTAAACTGTGAACCCATGGAAACTGCCCAGTGTGTATGAGACTCAAGTTCAGGTCTGATCTCATTGGAGGCAACATCTGTCAATCAAACTAACCACACACCTAAATATTTATCTTTTGAGGCCTAATATGTACTTAATGATGAAATGATTTTCAGATTCACCACCAGATCACTGAGAAGAAGAACTGACTTTGAATTGAACTCAGGTAAAGCCAGAAATTTTTGGAGCCAACATCTAGTGGCCATCGATGGTATTGCACTTTTTTTGCTCTTCCACATTTACTTCACTTTTGAAACTGTTCTTCCACTTCTATATAAAGTTTATGGTCACTACCTAAAAATCCTTCTGCATGAACACAGAGAGATTTATTTATAGGGCTTGTATGTAACAGATGGATATTTGTATGAAACATTTCCCCACTGCAGAAAGTCAGGTCAAATATGCCCGGAGGTTTTAGCATACTCCCACCCACACCACAAGTGCATGCTTAACTCCTGTGGTTTGTACTGGAACCAGTCAGGTTGACAACCAAAGGGAAACTGGAAGTGCTCTATTGTTGGTTGTTCAGCAGCTAAAAAAATCTTCCTAGCCTTACAGATGATAAACATTAAACGTATTATTACTAAAATCAAGACTGTCAGAATGTCATTTTTAAAGACAATCTTCGCCTACCTACTCTGTAAAGCTATGCTTGAAACTTCTGGCATTGTTGAAAAAAAAAATACATGAGCTGCTGTAGCCTCAGCTGAGCAACATTTTAGGATGCAGCTGTATTTCTTTTAGCAGCATACTGTCTTACAGTAATACTGTCCAGCTAATACCGTCCAGCTCATCATGGAGATGCAGCGTATTGAAATTTGCATTATTCATTGGGTGGTATTCCAACTGGCTGGAAGTAAATGTTGGGCCACATTTCCAGCCAATCAGAGGAGCAGGTCATAGTTAATGCATGTTTTGTGTAAATAGCCAAACAGTGTAGTCTGAGCTTTGGAGAAAGGTGATTTTAAACCACTGGTAAGCAACATATCATATACAGCGATAAGTGAGCAAGGGACATAAAAATAGAGGTCTAGAAAAAACACTTGTACTTAGAGGAATATGCAACCTAATTATTTATTTTCAAATATTTAGTTTAGGTTAACACAGTGGTCAAGCTACATGATTGCATGTGATGATTCCTCATGGGTACTAAAGAAAATACATTGTTTACAGGTTTGAAATGTATAAATAAACTGAATTACTTATTAGTCAAAGTCATGTAGCAGGCAAACAGCAGCATGTGCACAGTACACATACAATTATTACCACTGTGAAATTACCAGAGGCTGACATAACGCTATTTATATTTTACATTTTATATTTTCACTGAATACTTGCACTGCAATGCTAATCTTTAAAGTGATTCACTAAACATTTCACCAATTAATAATTCACTCTTTAACAAGTTCTAGCACATGAATAATTTCTTATCATGTCCTTAATTATGAAACAATGAACAAGTTTCCATTGATGGTTAATAAAAGAACAATGCAGGAAGTACACGCACTTCAAGGCAAATACTTCACATTGAGTGTAACCCCTGTTGTTAAAATTATGTGTTGCTGCATTCCAGCTTGTCATCTGTGCTCCTAATAAGCAAGTCACTGTTCACTAGTGAGGGCATTTCCAGGTGCCTGAGACTTCATTATGCAGTACCTGAGTGTCAGAACGAAAAGCAGGAAAATTATGACACTGGGAGCAAAAAGTTCACTGACGAAAACCATGCAGTGTATTCATCAATATACCGAGGGACATGAATAGTGTGAGGAGTCACTGGGGATCGTCTGTTGCTTGTGACAAAGAACGATAGTCATGAATATTTAGAGTGGTGCCACCAGATTAAAAGTCTAAAGGTGTGGCAGGTAGTATCAAAGTTAGATGGGCAAAGTTTCTATTAATCCCAAGAAGCTGTTTTGTGCATCTGACTCAAAAACACATCTCATTTTAAGTCCTTTCTATTCAGAAGACAAGTCACTGCCTCCAAGACTTCTTGTTAACTGTACACTTCATACAGTTCAATGTAGAATCCATATACTGTTTAAATTATACAACACTCAATGTACAAATGAAGCTATATGAAAAGTGGAGCACTGCAACCCTAGTTCTGAGCATTGTGTATCTGGATTGTGTATTAAAGATGGATGTAGCCACTATGACGTCACCCACTGGGTTGTTGATTAGTGCTTTGAAGCCAGGAGTTTAGCTTTTAGAGGACCGGTGAGGGAGGGGCGGGCCTTATATCTCCTCAATTATGAAATTATTCCCAGATGGACATCCAAGACAACAAGAAGAGGAATGAAAAAAAATGTTTTGAAGTTGATGATTTATGAATTGAAGTCTATTGAAGACAGATTTTTTTCAAAGCCAGCATCTAGTGGCCATAGGTGGTACCCATCTTTTACACACAGCCTCTCCTCTGAGTGGATTTGCACTGCATGTGCTGCTCCACAGTGACTGGTCAAATCAAAGTTATGTGTGATTCAGTAACAATATTCAACCTGGAATTGAAATAATAAGTGTTTCACTGCAGGAACCTGCAACAACAACGTGTGTGATTGTGATTACATTGTCACACAGCGGTGAGGGTGTCTTGTCATGGTTTGTCTGGTCACTTCCTGTTTTTATTTTGTGGTTAACTTTCCTCTCATTTCAGGTCACTTGCCCTTCCACATGTGTCCTCTGTCTTGTGCCAAAGTGTTTTGTCTTATCGTTCACTAAAGCCAGTCTTCACCATAGCCACAGCCTTGCCTTGCCTTTATTCCTCTGACCTAGAGAGATTTTGAGTTTATTCATATGGAAAACCATTCTTCCCTTTTGGAGTGATTTTTTTTGTTGCACTTTTCTAAGCCTGATTGTTTTTCCTCCCTTTTGGAGTGTTTTTCTATTACGTTTCATAGCCTTTTAATTTTCTTCCTTAGTGGAGAGTTTTTTGTTGGTAAGGAATTTTTGTTGAGAGTGAATACTTTCGCAGATCTGGTGATATTCACTCTCAAATAAAACCTGCTAAAGATCTCTCGCTTCTCCGTGTCTGAGTCCTCTGTTCCTGCTTGACATACATTTACTCAAGTAAAACTTTACAGTAAAATGGCACCAAAAGTATTAATCCATTAACACTGTTTGTGTAACTGCCAGATCAGGGACACATTGTAACTACTTGTTACACTTTCATTGGAATTTATTGGGGTTTTTGTGGTCAGATCTTTAACCTGGCTCATATGGTGGTTGGCTGAGCTCCCTAGTTAACTGCCTGACAAACAGTAAGCAGTGGTTAAATGACAACAGCCTCCAACTGAACTCAGAAACAACAGAGACCCTTATTATTAGTGCTATTCCCACTATTAAGCAGCACCTAGGTGATCTGAACCGCTAAAACTAAATTGAGGAATCTTGAGGTGATCTTTGATGAAGCCATGTTGCTAAAACACCATTTCAGGCAGCTGGTTAAAAACTGCTTCTTTTAGCTGCGCAGTATCTCTAAGCTCAGGCCTATGGTGTCTAATGACGAGCTGGAAATGATCATACATGCGTTTGTATCCTCACAGCTGGGCGACTGCAACAGCCTCTTCACCTGCTTCAATAAGAAAGAGCTGGTTCGCCTGCAGTACGTCCAAAACTCAGCTGTGAGGTTGCTAAACCAGCACAAACAAGAGGTCCCATATTTCTCCTGGTTTAAAATCCCTCCATTCGCTCTCTGTTGTGTACCGCGTTCATTTTAAAAGCTTGGTGCTGACTTTTCGAGCCCTACATGGTCAGGCTCCTACCTACATTGCTGACTTAATAAAGCCCTATAGCTCAGCTCGAAGCCTGAGGTCGTCTGGGCAGAACCTGCTGATGGTCCCAGGAACGTATTTTAAAACCCAGGGAGACCGTTTGCTCCAAGCCGCCATGCCTCTGGAACGAACTTCCCTTTGACCTGCGTTCAATGAACGTATTTTAGTCAAACTGACCTGATGATGTGTGTTTTTGTATATTTTACTCCGTGTATTTGATGGTCTGATCTATTTTCTTCTGACATGTTTTCTTTTTTAATATATGTTACTATTATGAAGTGCTTTCTGACCCCTGTATGCAAAAAGCGCTCTACAAATAAAGTTTACTCACCGTATTTTTCGGACTATAAGGTGCACTTAAAATCCTTTTATTTTCTCAAAAATCTACAATGCGCCTTGTAATCCAGTGCGCCTTATGTATTAATTCTGGTTGTGTTTACTGACCGTGGGTTGATTTTATTGTGGTACATGGCGCTCAAAAATCTGTCAAAATGTTTTAGTACGACTTTGGTAAACTACGAAGCCGCACCGCTTGATGGATTGTTGGGCATTATGGCCTCCGTAGTCAGGAGCCGAGTGGAGTAATACGTACCACAGTGCGTATTACTCCACTGACACACAGTATTATGGTGTGTATAAGGACTGCAAAATGGCACCTGTTAAGAGACAGTCACGTAATGCGCCTTATAATCCAGTGGGCCTTATGGTCCGAAAAATACGGTACTTACTTACTTACTAATGTTGAAATGGCTGCTGGGAGGCTAATTTACCCCGAGAAAAATCACACAGCAGAAAAACTTTTGTAACTTCAACCATAGACCATCTGTTTTACCACAAACATTGCCTTATGTATTGGTAATATTTACAGCACTGACCCGGGAGAAGCAGTTTTGGTCCAAAGACTTCCACTTCCACTTCACAGCTGCCTGACCTGCTGCAATCTTTTATTGCTGAGTGACCTAATTGAAGCAATCAAAGGTTTTCTTTGATCAAGGGCACTTGTTTATCAAGGGCACTCGACAGGCCTGCTGTTGAGGCAACTGAGAGTGCTTCTTATTATATTTCCATACTCTGGTATTTTTCCAGCCAAAATTCAAACTAGTGACCTTGTCAAATGCTTATTTCTATATCCACTAGGCTGCCGCTGTGCCAAAAAATTGATGACTACTACAACCACTCCACTTAATGTTGTAACATTATGTGCCGTGATATGAAAAACTGTATTTTCATATTTCACCCCCCATTCAAAGATAGATCCTCATGTCTCCTTCGCCTATTTCACCAGAGGACAATGGAGTCACACAAATCGTCACACAAATCTCTATTGGCAATGTCTGACATCTAATCTAATACGGTCCTCCCTCCATTTATTTTCACTGCTGGTTTAACAGACTATTATGTTTTTAGCATTTGTGACTTCCAGTGCACCGACCCCTTCTGTATCTTGCTGAGTGACTTCTCATCTAGGCAGGATGCTTGGTTTGCCATGGCTATGGATGTCAGGACGCTTCATAAAGCTCCAATGAGTCATTTAGGTTGGCTATCCAGGTTCGTTATCAGATCAGGGCTTTCCAAGGTCTTTAACAGACTCAAACTGTGTTACAAGGTGCAACAGTTTGGTCCAAGAATGAGATCAGAAAGGAGATAGAAAAATACAATTTCATACCGTATCTCATGTCAAGAGCGCTGTCATGTATATAGCATGTGAGGTAGGTTTCTCTGCATGTGAATATTTTGTCATTTCTTCTTCTTTTTTTTTTTCGTGGTGCATGTATCAGCGTTGAACCAAAAAATATATAAAAAATATTCCGAGTTGCCTCTTTATTCCGATATTCTCATCTCTCGCTTCAGGCAAAGACAGCAATACACCAAATGCACACCCACATGCATCATTTCAACAGCATCCCCTTTGGTGACAAGTCCATTCCCACAAGCATTATCTAACATAATATTACACTCCAAAATAGCAAGACTGTTCAAGGAAGGAAGGATCGGCTAATGTAAAAATGTATGAGGAGAAATTTTAATTGTCAGATGCATCCTCCGATCGAGTTAATCACAAATCCTTTCTTGTTTTTTGTCTCTCGGCCCCATAAAGCCTCCGCAAGAATCTTTAATATGAATGCATCTTATCGTAAATGTAATGATTAGTATTGTGCTGCAATGTGGGCAGTAATTATAATTATTTATTGATTTCAGTCAAGGGTCTGTGGCTCTGGGAAACATGAGTCTGAGCAACCTCTGCAACAATGCAATACCTGTGGTACACAGATGATGAAGTCATGCATTCAGAATCACATTAGCATGGCTTTGACCAGTTTTACATAACGTATCCCTGGATACTGTGGCTCCCATGGGGACGTGAATAAAGCATAAGGCCTTATGCAGTATCTTCCTGTGTTCTAAATATCTCCTCTCAACTTTTTATAAATGTGCAGTATTTATCATTTGGAATTCTACCACAAAAAGCCTCTGTGTATCACTGGGGGAAGGAGAGGGAAATGGCAAAGGGAGTACTGGAATAAATTATTCGCAGACAAATCTTTTATTCCAACGCAGAGCACAGAAAACAAGTGTGCCAGCTCCCCCAGTAATTCAAGAGGTACTTTTCTTTTGTTCTGCCCTTTGTTTTCAGTGTGAATGTGGAAATAGAAGTTGCTAAATAAGGCCCCTCCCATTTCCCAATTCCCCTACGAACTTCGTCTGTCTTTTTCTTTCACTCTGGCAACCTCTCTTAAGCAATGGATCATTACCGTGTTGGTTTTCAGTAACTTGTACTTCTGAGTCGGGTCCATGATTTAAATCGAAAGTGACAAAGTCCACACTGGTGAGCCGGTGGGAGCATCCCCTCCAGTGTTTATTAAGTTTGCCAATTGAATAAATTACCTGTAGTGGCCAGATAATTGAGTTGACCTTATGAAATAACAAGACGAACGACTCTGACGTGGCACAATGGGCGTCACACCTTCCCCCTGTGTGACCCTCCTTTTCACTGTTTGGACTGGATCTCTCTTATTAAGACTTCATTACTGCCACACTATCAATATTTCATTGTCTTTCTCTCGAGCTGCTTTTGGTTGCAGTGGAGATGATAGTCAAACAGAAGGAAAGACTTGGTCAAAGGAATAGATGGAGGGGAAAGGGAGACAAAGCTCTTTCATCATGCATCGCTGAATGAAACTGTTTAAGCGAGTGTGGTTCTGGGATGGGGCGTCACATAATGACTCGCACACCATATTCTCATTAGATCATGGTTAAAGGTTTTTGGATGATGACTAAAACTTCCAAACAAGAAATTTTGCTTTTAAGCCCTTTGTTTTGTTAAAAACCCAAAGAGTCAGATTTTACTCTCGAAGAGTTCACACGCACAATACTCCATAGAAAACCCTCTGACAGTGTAACATCCGCTGATTATAAGCTCTATGTCTTACCTCTCATTTCTACTGTATTATTCACAACTGCATCATCTTCGACTGCTGTTTGAGGGTTAATCTTTGCAGTGTTGAAATTTATGGGTATTAGAAAGTTTGTTTCCACCATCCAACCAGGGATTCACAAGCCTTTTTCTCAAAAGCCCACCTTCTCTAACCTTTACCTTGCTGCCTCCCTTCTTGTGAAAGCTAAGGCTCAAAAGAAGTGGATTATTCCAGTAGCCAAGGACTGCACCCGGAGCAGCTTCTGGGTAAAACTCGACAAGTCTTAGAATAATATTCTGTTGTTCTTTAGTGAAGCATGTTCACTCTGCCAGTACAGTCTCTTGATCATGTCGAGTGTTGCGTCAATTGGAGCAGTACTGCAGCTTCTCAAGGAATGTTTCAAGGCCTGCCTTGTTCTTACACCCGGGGTTCAAGTGCATGCTTTAATTATTGATGCCCCATAGGTGCATACAGTACAGTAAATGATGCATAACCCACATCTTCTACAGCTAAGGATTGTATTTACAAAGTAGTATTGACTGCTCGAAGATTTCTTTCCCTCTAAAAGACGACTGAATGTAATATATGACCACAGTGGTCACACATAAACCTAAAATCATCATTGACTTGTGGTGCAAAAGGAGGAGGAATTGCATTATCTCTCAGCTTCCAAAGTACCGCAGCAATGCAGGTGTTTTGTATGTTTGCTCAGTTATGTGTGTGTGTCTGTTTTATTCTCCATGCTTTAGTGTGCGTGCTGCATGTGCATGTGTTGTACTGCTCATATGTACTGAATACATGTGTGTATTTGTGTTTGTGTGTGAGAGAGGGAGAGAGGGAGAGAGAGATCTTGAGATACCTGGCATCGTTGATGCCTCTGTTTGTTTGGCTCCAGGCTTTCAGACTGTCAGTGCGAGGGCTGTGTAGTGAAACAAAACATGCTGTCATCTCCGTAACAAGTCTAGCCGCCGGGACTCAGCACACACCTCAGTGAGACAAGATGCTGTGGCACAGCCTCTAACTCTCCTCGTTCTGGCTCCAGCAGTTGACACTTAGGACCACAGCTGCTCTGGGGATATTGCAAAGCCACGACGCACACTTCTGCTGCCGTGTTTCTTCTCGGTATTTCTCTAAGCTTTATGCAGCTCAGTCATTTTTTGTCTAAGTACATTACGTGAGGCAAATGTGACAAGATGTTAATCATGTATCTGCCTGGGAAATCAGCCTTGGTTTGTGAGATAAGCCCGACTGATATCTGGAGATAAATGTGATCAGCCCAGAAGAGGTGAGGGGGGAAAATAAGGCTTCTCTGTTTTTGAATTGTTTTTTCTTACCCCACAATTCTGAACCAACTTTCATGTTGTTTGTCTTTGCCCATCTGTTGTCTAAACACCATGCTCCTGGAGGCACATCAGCCCTGGTCTGTAAGCTGTTACAGACGGGAAGTCAAGCGCCTCTTTCAATTACTCTCTTATTGGCTTAGACCTCCCTCTGGACAGGCCAGGCCCAGTGTCAATCCTGCTCGTAATGAGAGGAGATCTCTCCCCACGGAGGAAGTGTCTCTTCGGGTTTACGTTATGTGTCCTCCTACTCTAACCCGACAAATAGGAAGTGCAGGGGGTTGGGATTGTGTGCTTGACCACATGTATGCACTGCATGTGTGAGTATCAGCGTGTTGCTCTTTTTGACTTTGCATTTAACATTTTCTGCAGTCGTGATCACGTCACACACCTATGATCCTTTGCCACTATATCTGAACACACTCTGTAATCAACTAAGCACCAGTTTTTGGAGCCGTGTTTGACATTTCATTCAGCAGATCTCACTGCAGCTGTACCTGCCAGCTAGTTTCCTGCTGTAGCCGACCAGCGCAATAACACATAACACCAAAACCTCTCATCCAACTATAACTCAACTTTTTGCTCTCCCCAAGGGATTGCAAGTGTGTTATGTGTATGTGTGTGTATGTCAGGGGTGTGAGTGTGTGTTTGCATTTCCCAGCCAGACAGCTGTACACCAGCCCAGTGTGAAGGTCAGGGTACAGCCCGACTAGCAGCAGGAGATGTCACACCAGGACAGGCCATGGCAGCCATGCACAAAATTGCCTCAACAGATCACAGACCTCCACCCATCTGCTGTGACGCCAGATTGGGGGGTTGCAGAAGGTTGAATTCAGTGGTTGAGCTAATAGCTCTCACTGAGATTCACCACAGTAGCATAGACCAATTTGTAAATTAAGTGTTTGTTCCCTCAGAGATTTGCAAATTAATGAAATACTATTGAGATGCTCTGTGATAGTGAGTGACCAGCTGGTGGGGTGATCACTAATAACCCATTACTAGTCTCCAATGTCTTGTTTTTTATCTTTATTGAATGTCAGGTGGTATTAGTTTTGGCATTTGAGCAGCAGTCCTTTATCTTAAATGCTGCAGGTAGAAGTATGACATCCAGTGTCAGGGTGTAATATACCTGTCTCCCCAGATGTGACAGGATGATGACCTATGCTGTGACATTTTCAGAACAGCAGCCCAGACAAGAAAAGGCTAGCAGACTTAGTTTACTGTGTAATCAAGTCAGGCCAACTTTGACAACATACAAATGTATGCACCTGGCTGACTACCTCAAACCACCACCTGTGACTGCAGTACAGCAACAGAAAAAAAACCTGTCAAGGGAAACCAAAATATTGCACACCTGTCAATAAGAAAGAGCTTAGAGAACTATAGAGGAAAATAAAGAGGAGGTTCTGTTTTCCCAGCCTGTCAGAGAGCACGAACACACCTCGAAAGCACAAGCAGCACTGTAGTCACAAAGTGTTGCAACAGAAATGTCGTGAAACTGTAATTCAGCATCCGCTTTCTGGAAACCTGACAACATCAGACATGTGTAAACACCAACATCATCTGGCACATGCATCATAAAAATGATTTGGCTAGACTGAAGATGAGAAGAACGAAGTGACAAGTGCAGAGCGGTGACTAAGTTTCTGTGTCAAAGTTTAATTACATTCTCATAGTGTGGAAATTATAAAACTGCTGACCTGTAGGAGAATTTGATGGCTTGCAGTCACACTGCATAGAATATGTATTATTATTATATACAGCTTTGAGATTGGTTGGGGGGGGTTGAGCAGAAAGTCTGTGAGCAAGCGTCTTTTCTGTCGGCAGTTTCTATTTCTGTTTCCGTTCCTTGTGGCTGATGTGTCCCATCTTGGAGGAGTCAATCTTCCTCACAAAGGAGGAGCCTGCCTTCCCCGGGGACATCGTTTATTCATGTATCAGATTTATTTTTTGCTGCCATGGCCTCCCAGGATTCACACCGCATTTATTACAGGGGGTAATGAAAATTGAATTCATATGGCGAAGCCCCACATGCATTGTGTGACTTGGGTGCAGTGTGAAGGTCTCCTCCCTCCACTGTAGCTGGATGTAACCACACTTCTGAAGTTGAGACACAAATCTGCAGTTTAAAAAAAAACCTTGAAAGTTTTCAAGGAAACAACAGTAGTGTCAATTTGAAGTAAAAAAAAAAATGAATATTTAAGAATGGAAAGTTTGTTTTGGTTTATTTTTTCTGTTTGCAGTTTGCTGTAGGGAGAAATTGAGCTGCTGGAAGAACTGAGAAAATCTTTGCTGCTCTTTGGAAAAGAGCAAAAAATCAACATGAAACAACTGATTGCATAGATGCATCTATCATCTTTTATTTATTTTTTTACCTGAGTTATAAGAATTGCAAGTCTGTGCGAAGATGAAAAAGAAAGTAGTTGAAAAGACATAATGGACTTCTCCTCACAGAACAATCTTCACACCTTCGCTGTGTCCCCGATCTATACTTCACACTAATGTTTAAAGGGTTTTTTACTGTGCGCTGTGTTCACACTAGGAAATGACAAAATTAAGTGCATTTACAGATGTCGGTTCAATATGAGCTTAATTTCCGAGCGTGCTATCGATAGACACCATTTTCCCCTCAACACAACAGTACAAAGGAGAAAGAAAAACTGTTCACAGTTGGAAAAAACACAACAATTTGTTGCACACAGTGAGACAGCTACAAGAACATCTCTGAAAGTAAAAACTACAATATTACATCAGAGGAAACATGATTTTCTTTTCACTTTGTACTATTTAATTGGCAGTGGCTTTCTAAAATAGCTGTTTTGTTGATGCCTGTCTGTGTATGTCTTGTTTAATTTTGCGTTGAGAGAAATAAATAAACTGGATTCATTTCCTGACAAATTAGACAAACGACTGTGAACTGTGAAGGTGATTCTATACAGTAGTATGTACAATAAGGGTCTTGGGGTTGACTTCATATCACTGCTGTTGTGCTGACTGCTAACACAGGAGAAAACATAAAAAAAATTAGTATTTTAATTATTGTCTAAAATAACTCATCACTGTGTTTATCATTGGCTGCAGATACACGGCAGTGCAGCAAGCTAAGCACAGGACTTTAAAGGGTTTTTGGACTTTGTGCGGTAAGAACAGTCCACAGGGAAATACACACTACACTGTCTGAAATGACTCCCCTTATATAACTGATAATCTGTATTTTGACATATGTTGGACATTTATGAATCCTCCTCATCACTACATCGTGACAATCAGATGTGAAGCTGCACAGAGATACTTTCTACATCCACAACATGTGATGCACTGCATTGTCGCTGCATAGCAGTGTGCATGCTATGCTGCTTATGGTTCCACACTCTACGGCCTTGTCTTGTGAATATATTTCACTTTTTTGCAGTAAAATTACAAAAGGTATAGCGTACTGCTAAATTATAGTAATTGCAGAGTCATTTTAGACACTGATTATCTGTCAAATTAATTACATTGTGCTTCATGTTATGATTTTCATTTTGCATTATCACAGACAGCTACTGAGTCTCACAGCTGTAATTTTCATCTTCACAGAATAAAACGTTGGCCAGTAAATGTAGCACACTATAGACACACCTTCCTGTCCATGCAGTTTTCCAATAAAAAGATCAAGTATGTAAATGTCAGCAGCTTTAGTTTTACTTTAAACGTGATGGTACAGCATCAACGCAGGGTAAAAATGATCTGTTACTTTAGCTGTGACATGATTGTTGGTGATAGACAGGCCAGTTTAAGTTAGATCACTTTAAATTGACCGTCCAGTTAGATGATGCATTTTCTGTGTGCATCCATTCATGGCCATGACTTACCCATCTTTTCATTGCTAACAACAATCCAGCGTGTCCCAAAAGCTTCTAATTACACGAGGCTGACAGTGAGTGCAGTGAACTTCAGTGGCTTCCCCAGTCACTAGATCTGAGTCCAATAGATCACGCAGCTGACAATTAAAGTGCAGAAATGATGTGATGCAATCATGTCTACAAGTGATTCAAACATCTATTAGAATAAGTGCAACAAGAACAGAGACTATTTTAAGGTCCTCACAAAGTTCTTGCTGAGTCAGCAGTAGCTACTTAGTTAGTTACAATGTAACTACGACAAAGTACAAGCAGCCATCAGTATACCTGCAACACAAACTAAAAGCTAGCAAGATCAAATTTGCTTTCATAAGAGTCTTTACTGTTCAAATCCACAGCATAATGAATCCTGACAGGGCTGTTTTATAATTGACCTCGTGCCTTTCAGCAACAAAGAGCTCTAACTCACTTTTTTTTCCTTCTTTTAAATTACTGCCTACTCCAGAAGTGTGTCACGGCTCACACTGGAGCTTGTGATCACCTTTACCTGCCTTTTGAAATACAGTATAATATAAAGTGTGAAGGACTGCTGGAGATACAAGAACACAGGATCATGGTGATCTGAACGTGCCAGTATTAATGTTTGATTATGTGTTTAATCTGAGTTTAATACTTCTGCACCTATAGATTTTTTATTCATTTCACAGGCTCATGTTTTTATACAACATCAGCTGTTTCTCTGTAACACACTAAATATTCTAATTTGTTATTAAAATGCAAAATACATTACATAGTTTTGTCAAAAGTTGTATCTTGTGTTAATCAATTTCCAGATTGTCACAGCCAAAAACAGCAGGTTTATAAATCTTGTGCGACAACTGCAAATAATGTTGATAATTCAAGTTATTAACAACAATCTGTATCACTCATCAGCTCCTTTCGACACCTCTAAATCGGACACATGTGGACTCACTAATATGAAGTCAGCAGCAAGCAGAGATTAAAACAAAGTGCCTGAAAATGTAGAGACTTCATTCTTGGATGGGAGTCAGGAACTTTCAGTCTCTTTCCTCCGAGGAGTCCTCATCTCCTCCCGCTTCATCTTCGTCCATTCCCGTTCCACTCGGCCTGATCGTTTGTCTCCGTTACCTTGAGTACATTTTTCCTTCATCTGTCTCGGCGATGCTTTCTGCTGTGCTGTCTGCCTGACAGGGTGGCCTTTTTAAATGACCGTTTGTCATTGAGGGAGGCGTCAAGTCTCTCCCGTGAGCTGTTTTGTCCTCAAGTATAAGGTGGAAGGGACGAGGAAGGAGGAAGAAACAGGCGGCGGTGGACAGGAGGAGATGAAGGGAGGATGGAAAGAGGAGGGGCGCATGGGGAGCGTGGAAAAAGGGAAAAGTGATTTAAAGAAAGAAAATAAATCCTCCCTTCACTTTAAATAACTGTGTGAGGGAGCATTTTTTCATACCTGATCTAACATCGAATTATAAAAGGTAATCTCCAGTGTGAGTGTGTGACACAGTGATAAGTTGGGCAGGTGCACAGAAATCCTACATAGTTAAAACTCGCAGGAGAACCAGCTGATCTTTTCAAACATGGCTGATGAGGCCTTTTTCCGTTGGTGGTTTTCTCTCTCGCTCTCTCATTCTCTCATTTCTGTCTTACAAGCTCACTGGGCCCGGCCCGCTGACATGCTTCAGCACGACCACTAAGCACATCCCCAGTGTTGGGTCTGGAGTTCACACTGCTGACAGTGCCAATTCATTAGTGTCCACTGACGCACAGCCAAACTCTAAGTCATAATGCCACAAGGCATTACATTTTTTTTTTCCAAGATCTTTCCTTTTTTATGGGCTTGGTGTGCAGGAAGAAGTGATTAAAAACTACGCCCGCTCTTCCTTCACACCAAGAACCTAAATCAATTAGGTAGAGAAAGAATGACAGTAAATGCACCCGAGCATCTGAAGCCACAACCGGGAAAAAAAAAAAAAAAAACACAGGCTCATTTATGTGTGGCTGGCTTCCTCTGAGCCTTTTCAACACTTTAATTAAATTGGATCTGCCTCCTAATTATTCTAATTGATAAATTATAACTTGATTATGTCACATTACGGCTCAGTAAATCTAAAATGCTCATTTGCTTGACAAATACAGAAACGACTACCACGCATTTGAAGTGAGCATGGGATGGCCTTGGCCGTACTGAGGGGATTGCACGGAGCACTGAGGAGCCCCATTTATTTTCAGTTGCTGCTCAGGGTTGAATGATAATTTGTCTCCTTTAATCACCAGAAGCCCAGTCAATTAAAGCTCTTTTCATTTTATTTCAATAACTAATCTGGGAATTGAGGGGGTCCAGACTTTATAATGCACATGCTGTAATTATACCCGAAACATATTACCACTTTTTTTTTTCTTTGTTTACCTCAGGCTGGGAAATGGCAGAACCCATGGGCTACATCGCTGCAGTGGCTCCTCTTTGAACCACATCAGCTACAGCTTGATGATGTTAGATCTGCTGAACCGAAAACACACAGGGATTTGCCTAATGTGATGAAAATATCAATACGTGTGGCTAGAAATGTGTAAAGTCAGGAGTGTCACTGCTCGCCCGCCTCAGGGGTGACGAGCAGCACGGTTGTAAACCAATCAGCTGCTTAGGAAAATACAGTGGGCGTTAGTGGTCTGTTGTTCTCTGCAAACACCAATTTTAAAATAAAATAAAATGAATTGAATGAACGATAAGTTTCCCCATGATGGGTGCTCATCTTGCAGCCACCTCTGAACCACAACGTGACCTCGCACATGACTGTATGAACTCCAGTGCCTGAAGACACCAGCGGCACACATAGAAAACTACGAGTGGGTAGAGGTCTGCATGTGTGCGTGGGTGTGTGTGCATGTATAAGCATAAAACAACATTGAGAGAGACAAGCAGGTTGGAGGTTATGAACCCTCTGAGACCCCATTTACAAGGGAGCGCTCACCACTTTGTGTCACATCCACTGGCTGATGTCTGGTGGTCATCACGAGAGGCTGACCACGATGTGATTTCAGGGATTTTAACTAGTGGCTTAGTTTGATATGGTGCAAGTCAAAAGGTTTTCTAATGAATCAGTTCGACAACATTTCGGTGACGGTGAGCAGCAGCAGTAACAGATGTATGGAGTCATGCTAATGCTGTTTCATTATATAAATGAAGATGAGTGACTGTAATGTGGACATAATCACCAGGTCTTAAAAGTGAAGCCAAAAAATGTAACACTACCGATGGCAGCCAGAAAGGCTTAATAAAAAAATTATGGTTGCAATAGATGTCCATTGTGAAATCATCAACTTCATTCATGAAATATTACATCAATAACTTTTTCCACAAATCCTTCTCATGCCATTATCTAAACTCTGTGTTATGTATTTATATATCTATTTTTTATTTTTCAATTGATATTATGTATTAAACAAAGGTATTTTTATGGACATGGCTGATTTGATCTGCCTCAGAGGCTCCATTAGTCCCGCCCACTCACTGCTCCTTAGCTCCACCCTTTAATCATCATATTATATAATAGACTGTTCATGTTCAAAGATATTTAACTTCAACTTATTTATCTTATTTTATCGAACATACTCACAGCTTATTTACTAGAGCTTTTCCATAGGTTTTACTACTTGTTTTGCTCTCATAACTGGTGGAGTGGTGGATGTGTGAAACACAATTTAGTTTTTGACAAATAAAGGAATCTTGAATCTATTCAAATACGATCACTTCTGGTTCGAAACATCCAACATGGTGGCAGCCAAATTAATGCTTCAAAACACTGGTCCACGAACCAGTGGGTGACATCGCTGTGACTGTATTCAGTCAATGTGGATGACACAGATTACCTCATGTTCTTCTCCAAACCAAATCCTTTTAGCACAGGTGCTGACAGTGATAACATATTTTTTTACAGTTAGATACATCTGAATTTAGATATTGATTGTGAGGGATTAACAAAAGTTCTGCCATAATTTAGCGTCAAATGTCAGCTATCCCTCACTATAACGCGGTTCACCTTTTGTGGCCTTGCTGTTTCGCGGATTTTATTTTATTTTTATATTATATTTTCATCTTTTTTTTTTCTTTCTTTTTTTTTTTACTTTAATGCAATTTTGCATGCTTTTGTTTTTGTTTTTTGTTTGTTTGTTTTTTTACAGCGTATGAACGGGCATTGTGTTCTGCGTCCTGATTGGCTAAGGGACTGTCAATCAATCTCTTCTGTGCCATGTCTCCCGTGCAGTACAGAATGCGTTCAACTTGCCAAATTTACATAAATGTTCAATCGTTAGCAGTGTGTCTCTGAAGTGCTGTATGTTTACAAGTTTGCTCCCCAACAAAACCCACAATGACGACAAAACGTTATGCACCGACAAAGACACCTGTGATAGCACCCAAAAGGCAGGAAAATAACCATCTCAGAGGAGGTTGGACTTCTGGACATGCTGAAGGAAGGTAGAAGTTACGCGGCTGTACGGCGCCATTACGCAATGATTTTATTCCGTAATTATTTTAATTTGTCCGATCTACGTGACCCGGAAGTTATTTCATATGTGTTTTCACCACAGCAGAGTAATTACCTCCGCCAAGGAGGTTATGTTTTTGTCGGCGTTTATCTGTCTGTCAGTCTGTCAGTCTGTCTGTTTGTGTTCAAGATAACTCAAAAACTTATGGACGGATTTTGATGAAATTTTCAGGATATGTTGGAAGTGGGAAAAGGAAGAACTGATTTCATTTTGGGGGTGATCCACCACACCGTCTGGAGCCAGGAATTTTTTTAAGGATTCTCCTCAATTTTTTTTTAAGGATTCTCCTCTCCTCGACGGCGTCCATCTTGATATGCTAGCACAAGCGCAGTGCAGTTGCTCACGCCCTCCGCGCCCAGGAGACGCACTCAAATTTTTGGAGTTGTATGCGGACGCCTCCGCGCCTGTCCACTTGAGCGCTTCCTGACGTGTTCCATGACATTTACGTGACGCAGACCCTCGTGCACCAACGCGGACATGCGGATGCGGAAAGTATCAATTGGCCTTAACAGTGCTTGGTGGAGGTCTGCGCTCTCAGAGCGCTTTTCTAGTTACTACTACTATTACTACTCTCTGTTCAAAGACGATGCTTAGTTTTTAGACTTATCCGGACCTAATAATCCCAAAGAGCGAGGAGAAATTAAAAAGGCATGGCAAACAAAAGCTCGGGTCTCAGAGGCTACCACAGGTGTATAAAAGCACCTGTTGTATTTAATGTAGTTTATAAATAAATTGTGTTGCAGCAAAATAAGCAATAGGAAAAGTTTCTATCTATCTATCTATCTATCTATCTATCTATCTATCTATCTATCTATGCAAACAGAAGACTGCTCCAGAGGAACATCTGGTGAGGTGGTACTCGATGTGTTTGTTCCTTAGAGATGACAACTTCAGGCCAAAGTATAAAGAAATACAGTGTGCACCCATGAACCATGTGACATGGTACAAGTCACTCTGTTGACATGTGGTTCATTAAACTCACACGTGTGCTCAGTGTTTCTCTCTTTGGTTCCTCAAAGTGGTGGTTTCATAGTTACACAACAGTTTCCAGCCATGCACAGTAGGCTATATTTTGTTTAGCTGCTGTTAACCATCAACCTTTGGAAACCTGACAAGTGAAAATTATATTAAGGTATGATTGACAAAAATAGTTTCACATGCAGAAATCTGTCATATATGTAGCAGGATGTGATGCAACAAAACAAACGAATGAAAAACCAGCACAAACACACACACACGCACAACTACAAAGCATCATATCTGGGAAATCCATCTGAAGTTAGTCACTTTGTCACACACCTCTGTGAGAAAAGATAAAAAGAAGTTTCTTGTGATCCCTCCTTTTCAACATTCACACATCCAACATGTAAAATTCCACAATCCTTCCCATTGATGGAAGCTTTACGTTGTGTTTTATCTGACAAGAAAAAGTAATATTTTCACTGCAAAAAAAATAAAATAAAAAAAATCAAAGATGTGTTGCTATGGAAACTGTGAATATCAGTGTGTGTGACTGAAAGTCTGTCTTGCAGGCATGATGGCTCAAACATCATTCTGGAGTCACATCTTATCACACTCCTCGCTTGTTAAAAGTTTGTGCTACTTTTGTGCCTGATCTTCCTTCTTCTTCTTCTCACTTTCCCAATCAGAGTGCTTGACATTTCTTTTTACTCAGAGTGCAGCTCGTGTAGACACATACACTTTTTAAAATGCAGTAAAAAATGTGTCAATTAACACTTTCAATAGATGCTGCTGCTCTGCGAACCTCAGATTTCTAACTTTCCCTGCGTTGACTGATGATGCGTCGTTTATTGGCTTCTTTCTGCTTAGCCCTACAATTACTTGCTTTATTGTCACACTTGCTGGAAGTGGCTGCTGATAAGAATCTCTGCTAAATGCCTAACATTTAAAGTGATGCTCTGTATGCTGGAGAGTTTTAGCTTATTCGTGCAATGCAGACTAGTTGTAAATCAGATGCTTAAGTGTTGGAGATACGTTGCTGTTCATGCTTTCATTAAGGTCGTATTCAGACCTGGACTGTTGGGTCCGCTTTAAACGGACCAGGGTTCGTTTCCCACACTGGTCCAGACTTTTCATGCAGGTGTGAATAGACACAATCGAACCCTGGTGCGGACCAAACAACCGGACCGAGACCCTGTTTTTGAGGTGGTCTCGGTCCGCTTCCAAACGAACTCTGGTGCTGATCCTGGTTCTCTTGTGCAGGTCTGAATACAAACCAAGGTCCATCCGAACTAACTACAGGATACATGTGTCTTTTGGGCCTTACAAGCCACCGTAGCCAAGCATTGTGAAAAAAAATATACCTTCGTTGCTGCTGCTAACGCTAATGCTACATGCTACAAACAATGAGCCGTGGACAGACTTGGAGCAACGAGGGGACACTGTGCCTCTTGGATATTTGGGCAGATGCACACATCGTCCAACTACTTGAAAAGACACACAAAAATGCGGTTCAGCATGTTTAATGAGAAAATGAAGGAGAGGGGCTTCGAGCGGTCGTCCGAACAATTCCATGTTTACCTCCATTTCCGGGTGTTATCTGTGTGCCGCCCTTTGTCA
>OOFC01038525.1:0-24408 GCA_900323345.1 Pseudochromis fuscus
CACACATGCATCCACATAAACAGACTAACCTCCTCACCCTCCCCACCCCCTCCTTCACCACGCCATTCCCACACGCAATCTCTCATCCCGTGTTTAGCAGCACAGCATCTCCTCCTCTGCACAAAACACACAAACAGCGCTAAGGTCTGAGGGGAAAGGGCAAACTATGTTAATCGGGGAGACTGCAAAATCCTCCAAGGAGACAGCAAAAACATATAGATTATGTGGCCATTTTAACAAGATGGTTTTTGTCCAAAAAAAAAAAGTCAATGTGCATTTAGCTATTTACTTAATCATAATCAATAAATTGTTGACCAAATTAAGCTGGAGGCAAACTGTCCATCAGCAACCAGACACAGAAGCCTTTGCTCTATTAAATCTGTCAAGGTTCTTCAAGTTCAGCATGAGGTGTTTATCTCCTTATCTGAAGACTTTGAAGTCTCTCCCTCTGTGTGTTGCCTCAGGCGTGTGGTGAGATATGAGGAGAGTCTGCCTCATCTGCCTAATGCTGCTTGTGTAGCTAATAGTCCAGAAAACACTGCTCTGTGAGGCCACAAACGAGCACTTTAAATGATTCATCTCTGGCTGTCACCAAATGAAGGCAACTTGCCACGCTCTGCCACTCTGTCACTCATGATTCCCAACAATCTGAAGGTGTTAGAGAAGTCGCTGGAGTTTAGAGGGTGGTGAGCACTTGTTGTGTGTCTGTTAAGAAATATACAGTGTGTACTATTTTCTGCCCAGCCAGTTATACAGTTTTTCAAGAATCAAAGCTGGTAGTTTTATATATTCTTACCATGAGAACCTTGTTTGTCAAAAGTACACATTAAAAATAATTACCAAAATAAAACACTGTATGTTCTGAACCAACACATCTTAAATACTTAGCAAATAGCAAGTACTTAGTCCAGCACAATGCATGATGGGAACCACAGGGTGACAGTCTCAACATTGGTTTCAGTTAACGGTGACCCATATCCTTTTTTCACTTCATTTGGGACTAGCACCAGGACCACCTCTGAGCTGCATCACTTGGGGCCACTGATGTCACTCCAGGTTCAGCAGGAACTAGACCCGGTACCATCGGTGTACTCACTGCCCCCTTTGGATTAATGATGGTATTTCTGCCTGTACTGACTGATGTAAACCGAGTCACAGTGTTGATACCGAGTATGTGGGGTTTAATCTGTCAATCAATCTGTCCTCCACTGGAATGTTGCACACTATGCTTTATAGTGATTGGTGGAGGGACAGGAGGGGGGTGGACCCACAGCTGCTGGGCCACGGCAAAAGCACAGGGAGTACTTATATATATAAATAAAATATACTCCATTTACTTCTTCAGTAGATTTGACCACAGTGTTTCGTTTTGAATTTTTGGGGGGGCATAAACCACCCCCAACAGATCTGACATCTATTCAAATGTAAGTTCATGTGCTACACAGTAGAAGTCACCATCACAGCCATGTCATCGAGGAGCCACAAACATTTTGCCGGTCCATCTATCAGCTGTAGAGACATTTGAGCCACATTACGAGCAGAGCTAAAAGCACATCAGTAAAACACACAGTTGCACTGAGTGACATTCCTCCTTTCATTACACTGAACAGTGTAGTTTATTTCAAGTGGATCACATATAGATTCTTGTGGTGCCAAAAAAGCTCATTAGTGCATCACATCTGCAGCTGAAACCAGCTCCTACAAATGGGATATTTTCTTCTATTTGAGAAATGTTTGTTACCTCACACAGGCCGAGGGAGTGGGACAGTACTGAGAGATAGATTAACACATGTTTCCATGAAATTTATTCACAATGGCATAACTACAGAATATTACCAATATCTCTTATCTTTCTAATCCAGATGCATGAATCAACATTTCTATAAATGTGTATCTTTGAACTCTAAATACTGGGCATCAATTTTGAAACCTCCATCAGTCAGTGCCGTCAAACCTCGATAAAATGCAGTCTGTTATACATCCATGAAAAAAAGATGGTGTATTATTCATGTCATGTAACATAAACCATGAGACTGGTTCAAACAAAATAAAGCAGCAGATAAATTAAAGATGGCAGACAGATCAAATATCACACAGTAATATTCAAGCATTATTGTTCAAGGTAAAATAACACATCAGAATACAGAAGAGCAGCCTGCAGGCTAAAGTTGTTCACTCATTTGAAAAAAATCTTATTCGACAATGAGACTTAAAAATGACAAATGGGATTGGTAATGGTACAAGTGGCAGGTAAGCCAACCTGTTTTCATTTCCTGGTTACCCAAGGCTGACAGTTTCTCAAACTCACCAGTGTCTCAATACATATGGGCAAGGTACCTGTTTCTATCACTGTCTGTATAGCAACACACCAAGTTTGACTCCAACCTTACTGTTAACTTATCCCAGTGCAGGTACGGGCAGCCTTGGTTTTCCACATTGTTGATATTTACCCTGTAGACCCCAAACCTCTGGAGCACAGGCAACACATTTGTCATGTAATTAGATTACTTATTAGATAATTCAGGTGCAATTTGGCAAGCAAACTGAGAAACAACAACAAAAACATGTGTAGTGTGTTGTTGTGGTAAGAAAACACAGTAAAATTAAACTTAACCAGAACTAGAAACCAGAGCACACAAACCTCTGTCAAGGCATAATCCAGCTGCACTGATATTGTAGACCAGGGGTCCCCAACCTTTTTTTGCAACACAGACTGGTTTAATTTAGGCATTATTTTCATGGATCAGCCTTCAAGGTGTGGCAGATAAATCCAGCAAAAATTCAACAATCTGTGTAAAAACAAATGTTTTGCCTTTGCACAGAAACTCTCCAAAGACATTTGTTTTTTACTCTTTTTGCTAGTTTGTGGTCTTATGTTTTGGGTACCGTATACATGATATGCCGTATCACATGACCGAGAGAGGCATATTGGCCTGTCAAGAGGCACAGGTGAAAGTTAAGTTGGAGAGAATCTGGTCGTTTTTCAAAATAAAATGTCTTTCAGACTCTAATAATCTATACGACGGAAATTACTGTATGTACATTATGTTTTCTTTCTGTGCAGCCCGGTAACAAATACCTCACAGACTGGTACCGGTACCGGCCCAGTTGGTGGAGACCACTGCTGTAGACTGAACACTGCTCCCCTCTTATGGTGAAATAGCAACACTATCATGTTGTGAATTTCTCTTGGAGATGAATAAAGTATCAATCTAATCTAATCATGTAAAAACCGTCACCCATTAAAAATGATTTTTTGTTGTTGTTGTTGTTGTTGTTGTTGTTTTTTGTTTTTTGACATCCCATCCTTTGATTTTGCCCCAAGTCTGATCATTTCTTCCTTAGGTAATATACATTCACTGTGATCTGAACAGTAGTTTTCCCATAGAGTAACAAACCCAAAAACACAGCCTCCTTGGCAGAGTAAATAGTGAAGTATGGATCAAGAAGATAATCGTACTGTGCACATAGAAAATAGAGAAGCTACATTTGTCAGAGTAAATTAGATTTATACATTAATTATAAATCAAATACATTTCAGATCTGAGAGTTATGTTAAAATTCTGGTGGTGGGAATGCTGGTGACACCATAACATCAACCTGTACTGTTACTTACATTATGAAAAACACTGCATATTTTTCTGTTGAGAAATACTGGTGATATAATCAGAGCAACACCCTGAAAGTAGAATTTCCAGTGGCAAAAAAAAAGCCTCTGGGCTGCATGTTCTCCCAGTAAATGCTGCCTGTTTGCAGAAAATCTGTGTGACGTCCCAACTCTCCAATGTCAAATCTCTAAAACGTTTCAAACTCAACTGAAAACCCAGTGTGTCCCTATCCAGACACCAAAAGGTAGCCATTTATTGAGACGCCAGCAGGTTTGACAAAGCGACGGCATTAGACGACCTGGGAAGGGAAATGGGTTGGGCATGCCTCAATTTGAGTTGTGCCAAGAGAAAAAAAAATGGCCTTTGCTGAACAATGAGTCGTGGAGTTGTGTGAGACTGTGCAGGCAGAGAGGATGGGACTGCAGGCTACCTGGAGCAGAGCCAGGGACACTGGGTCACTGGGGTCAGAGCAAGCTGGCATGACTGGTAAAAGCACACAAGCATGCACAATCACACACACACACACACGCACACACAAACTACAATTAAAAACCCGATTAAAAACAGTGGAACTGATAACTTTTCGGGCTATTTACACGGGTACACATGCAGAACATCTTTGCCCTCCTTTCTTTCGTTGTACTCTTGTGGTTAAACTTGTTCAGCAGCATGATGATTATGATAAGTCTTGCTGTAAAATATAAATGCAAATTTGCGAGCGTCTTCCCTGACAAACCTCTTGGCAAGAAAGCATCATTATATTCTTTCAGCAGACGGAGAGGAACATTTTTAAAAGAAAATACATTAAACTGCAGACAGACAATTTCATTTCTGTCATCTGCCAGACTTTGTCATACTCTCATCCATCTGTTTCCATGTAGTGTTTTGCATGTGGACCCATCAACCCCAGCAGCACCTCTGGGCTCGGCTGTGTCGTACCTGCCGAGTCTCCCTGGAACACCTGCTGCCTCTCATCTTAACATCCGCAAAACAAATGTTTGGGAATTAGTGGGGTTTTTTTTTTTGTTTTTTTGGTTTTTTTAAACTGTACCCCCAATAAACTGTCTGTTGACAATCATCTGCTCCTGTATGCTAGGTTTGTCACAGGACAGGTGTCTCAGCACAAGTAGTGTCTAGCATCAGCACCACACAGGAGTGTTAATTAGACACGCCAACAGCAGTGTCAGGGGTGCTGCGACTGACGTATGAAACTCCCACAGTGATTAGCACACACCAAAACGTTTTGACTCTGACAGGGTTTGTGTCCCAGAGTGTCCCTGCCAGTTGTAAGAGTTTTGAGAGATTTACAGCCAGATCCGAAGATTTATTTAAAAAAAAAACATATATGGACTAAATGAAATTCAAGTCGGCTTGGAAAGGGATGTATTTCTGTCATTCAGGAAGGAGAAGTTATTCAAACAGAAAGAGAATTTTTAATCACAGAGAAAAAACTGTGACACAGAAAAAAATTAGATCCCTGATCCAGGTGATGATGTATAATAAATGCAGGCAAAGTTCCTGCAATAGACTGATTCATTCTTCATCACAAGGGAGGCAGAATACACACGGGAGTAATCTGAACAAGTGCTTGCACATCTACTTTGCTTTAACAAAGCAGGAAAATCAAGCTACACTGCAACCCATAGACAGATAGAGGACATTTTAGACTATTGATTAAATAGGCTACGTGCAAAACTTAAAAGACTACTAACAAATTAAGCTTCTCTGTTAAGAAAATAATACACTAATGCTTTCATTTAATTGCAGGTTTGCAGATTTAGAGGTATGTAAATTTGCACAAAGTACATTTGCTCACGGTCTTGGTCCCACACACCCACACACAGTATAAAAACATTCACAAATGCAGTAAAGCACAGGCTAACCGTGTGCAACACCCAACATTAATCCAGGCAGATCCAACAGCTGCTAATTGACAGCAGTAAGTGAATAGCCAGAGGAGGGAGGATATTTTTAATTACACACCACATCTCCATGGCTACGTGGGGTGGGAGGACAGAAGACACACCAACAGGTTGAGATGGAGATGAAGCGAAGTAGAGGCGGAGGAAAAATCACTGGATGACATTCTCGTCATCGGCTTCTTTCTGTGGAAATAATGTTTGCGCTTCACTAAACAATCATCTTCACACACGATCACTGCAACACACACACGCGTCATCTGCTCCGATCAGACTGAGAATCATATTGTTCAGGTTGGGATTGTAGCTGGGCTTACATACATCCATCAGCACATATGTACACATGCATATGCTACATTACAGACTTTGGCAGCAACATCTTCAGCCCTGCTGGTCTTTTTTTTTTTTTTTTTTTGCTGGCAGAACGTTGTGGGAGATACAACAACATGCTCAATGACTGCTTAATCACAGAAAGCCATGTTTTGTATCACAGCACACACTGATGGGATCTGAGGCACGACTGCCTTGCCCTGTTGGTTTTTTTTCTCCAATTCTACTCCGTCTTTCACACTGTCTCCCGATTAGAAGTCAAAAGCAGGCATTGGCAGCGAGAGCACTAATCCAGTCAGTTAGTTCATCTGCAGATCCTAATCCTTTAACGCCATAACCAAACGTGTGAAATTTATTGCTGTAAATGTGCTTATTTTTCCTGTATGCCATCAGGCAATCAGGGAAGGGTGGGGCTGTGTCTCATTTCTTTTTTGTTTTTTTGTCTCTGCTGCTCATTCACATCTGAAGAAACAAGGTTTTCCCTGATCTCTACCCCACAGGTGATGAAGTTTCAAATTCCGCTTAGACATAAAATTGAATCTATCAAGTCTCCAGTGCACCACCTGCCCCCTGCATTTCTCACTCCAACCCTCTCCTCCCTTGAGTTTTATCACTTTGCACAATCTGAGTCCTCCTATTCAGCTGTGAGTTGGGACAGGTAGATTATCTATAGAGGAGATTTAGATAAAGAAAAAAATGACTCTGGCTTTACCTAAAACAACCTTAGATATAACTACTTTACTTTCCAATTCTACAAATTCAAAACAAGTGAGGGCTAATAAAGTACTATATTTTGTAGAGGAGTACTGTCTGCCCTGCCCTGACAGATGTGGCTCACATGTACCCAGACTCCATATAGACTAAACCCTATTCAAGACTGGAAGGTCAGTGCGAGGCTAAAGCTGCCTTTCACTTGCAGCGGGGCCAAGCACAACTCGCCAGGGTTAGTTCTAATTGCGAGGTCCACAGCTCTGTATTTCTTTGCAAAAAAACTTTTCAGAGATATTTCCTCGCAGGCGATGAAGGGTGCATGTTTGAATAGCATGTGCTCTCAGCTCTACACACTGAGGTAAAATCATTTCAACTTCACATACCTGACATCGTCTGCCCAAACACACTGAACTCTGGGCTCGAAATGAACAGACTCGGAAAGTGCTTTTCAGCTCTGTGTAAAGCACTAGAAAGCTGCACAGGCTGTAGTAAATAACTAACCCCGAATATTTCACAGTACTCTGACTTGCGAAGAGAAAGTAGTGGTTTTATCTTTTTATATTTTCTACATAGTGTGTATGTAAGTTATTCTGCTGAATTTCATATTTTTGCATTAAAGAAGTGTTTTAATGTCTCATACACTGTGTGACAAATATCAAACAGACAAAGACAAATGAAATGAATGTGACACTTTAACGTTGTTAATTTTGGGGAATAGCTCTGCATGAACCATCTGCTAGCCTGCAGATATCACCGGATGTGCCTCCATAACTGACAGAAACAGCTACAGCAAAGTTTAATGGTTTGACTTTTCAGAAACACATTCAGATGCCATTTTGCAGTTAGATAATAAGATCAGGTTTTTTTTGTAAAGTGTTGTTTTTAAATTGACTCAAAGTTAGTGTCATAAGGAAAATAATTTATAAAAGAAGGGGACATGACTTAGTAATTAGACAGCAGATGTCTCCACAACAAGGGATAAAACCAATCATTTGTTCATATGATTCAAAAATAAATACTACTAATATTTAATGGGCTCTATACTAGGGATGAGCCGGATACTCGGTTCAAATGAGTACTCATTACGGATAATGCATTTTTGCTGAGGCCAAGCAGGGCACGAGTATTTTTTATTATTATCCATATCCATGTTAAATGAAAATCCTCATTGGGTAACTAACTGCTGTCTTCACTCTTCACGCTCTGTGATTGGCCAGTCACACACAGCGCACCCTCCTGCTGCAGCTAGGAGATTCCCCTTTTCCACCAAACAGGTTCCAGTGCCAGTTCAGCACCGACGAAGCAGCGACTACACCAGGAGCTGGTGGAGCGACGGTGGAAATACAACTAGCGATAGTAGAAGAGTAATGAAAATTTGGCTTTAGCTCTGGATCTCACTGTAGACTTGTAAAACCAGGAATAACACTTGTATGCACCCGATCAGCTCCTCCATTTAAACATTATTACAGCAAGGGTGCGCTTCACCGTCATATGCGACCGGTAAGCACATCGTAATTTCCCAAAACTAAATAACTACCACACGTAGCGATAGAAAACTGCTTTGTTAACTCAATCATGTTGTAACTAGAATATCCGCTTAAAGTTTTTTCATGCACTGATAGTAACAGGGTAACAGTAGTTTGTTAACAGCGGCTAGCTTGCTAGCGGCCGGTTGTTGTGAACCGGCTCCCTCTGCAGCGACGTACTGACGTTTTACGGTGACGCTGCCCTAACTTGGCTCCTTGCCAGTGGAAAAGCAAACTGGTTCATTGGAGAAACGGGATCTGAACCAACTAAACACCAGGACTAGCACCAGCACGGACTTAGCACCCGTTCTTGTTTGGTGGACAAGGGGGACGGTGAACTTATTTCGTAAACGTACACGGTGCATGTGACAAGAGACAGAGCTGAAAACGGCTCGTGTTGCGTGGGTCACTGCCTCGTGCCTCCACTCCGGTCAGGGTTTGTAGGTTTTCTTGAGCTTGCGTCTCTTTCAGTTTGTATGCTGTTAAAAATTTCTTAGTGAACTTAATTTGTAAGTTCACAGTGCATTTGACAAGACAGAGCTGTAAAGAGCTCGTCTCTTGTCAGGCACTTCCTACACCCCCGTCTTTTTTTCGTTTTTGTTGTCCACACAGCTGTCCTCAGGGACAGTGTAAGCTCGTGCAGGCAGTGCAGTTCTTTTACTATTGTGATTAAAAAAAACATTGGTGTGAATCTCAATTTTGAGGCTGTTCTAATAGTTTTCACTTAAAATAATGTACAGATTTAAATCCCACCCATTTCCGGTTAAACCACGCCCACTTCCGGTTTAGGTTCCGCCTCCTCCGAGTACAGATACGTACAATACAGATAATGTGAATGGGTAAACAGATACAGATAATGCTGAACTCGCTCATCCCTACTCTGAACACTCTTATATAAGCAACCTGCTGTTATGGCAGCATTGTTGACCTATTGAAAATACATCAAACACATTAAGTGCTAGGTATACACTATACATGCAAAAAATTTAGGGGAAGAAAGTTTGCTAGTTTGCTGCCATCAAGTAATAATGCCAACGCTAAAGTGTAAAAAACTGCAGTTCCTCAAATGGCCATTTGAGGCTCCAAAAGCAAATAAATCTCCAGAGATCTTGATGTTAAAATGTCCTTATTTTTAACTTGTTTTTGGAAAGGTGCTACAATACATAGCAAACACAGTATTAAATAGCATTAGCTACCTAGCTATGATGTTTTGTTACACTCATATCAACATGTGCCAACTGTCTTCTGAATATATAACCTTCTGGACATAGGTCACGATGTAGAAGTTTGATGTTCTCAAAATGCCATTTCAGTGCAACTTTAAGACTTAAAGTTCTCCATAACTAAAGGTGTAGCTGCTTTGACTGACAAGTGGCTGTCTTTCACTTCAGCTCCTCCTTCTTAGCCATACACCAAGATGGAGACTGCCAAATGCCAAACTCCTCATTTCAAAGCACTAGTCCACAAGTGGGCGATGTCACTGTGTCCATATTTTATAATATAAACACTCTGTCAGCCAGTGGAAACTTGAAAACTTTCTTGCATTCAATGCTAAAACAAAGGTTGGCAAAATGAGAGTAGCAAATGATTATTATAAATAATACTTCAACTTTTGTGTCTTCAGATTCCAGTGTCCTGATTGGTGCACAGAAATGAGGTACATGAGATGCATCAACACATTAGAAGAACACTGACAAAGCAGCATGAAAAGAAATACAATCAAAACTTTTTTCTTTTCTTTTCAGGCTGCTAAAAATATCTTTTTATGGCCTTTAGTGTGATTCATATTTTAAGCTCTCTTTGTCCCATATTTTTTGCAGTTCTTCTCCAATGGCTTTGCAGAGTTAACCTTGAGCCAAAGTTTAAGCTGAGGTTTAACCTCTGGCTTCACAGTGGACAGTTGCCAGAGTTAAACTCTTCAATTCTTTACTTCTTGCCTTTTGGTCTCTGGATACGGGTTCAGTGATGGATCATTTGTCATGGTGCATCTGGTGAAATCAAAGTATCGGATGCAGTCTATAAATTCTCACCAGTGGGATATTATACCTAACAACATGGTCACAAACACTACAGTCAGGTAGAGGTGGTTTGTATTGAATGAGCGGCGGTTGTGTCGTCGTTTGAACATTGCGGAGTATTTGCGCTGCCTAGTATTACATCTCCAAATAGAAAGTGACCAACTCATCATATTCTTATAATTAATAATGTATTTTCTGACATTGTAGAAGTTTTCCCAGCTTTGTGGGATAACTTGTCCAAACTGCCATTGTTTTTGTGTTTCATGAAACTTGGTGAAGTCTTGACTGTGCTGAACTCACTCTGTGTAAACGGTCCCTGGAGAACAAACAGTCACTGTTTGTTCCTTGTGGCTCAGTTTTTATCTCCCCCGCGGTGCTGCCACTGTCCTGCTGACACACTGACAGCTAAAGTCTCAGTGTTTCTGTTATAACTTCACTGACAGCAGCTCAAACAAGCAGTCTTTGACTTCTCGTCCAACTTTAGTTTAAAGGATTTGGTCTCACATTGTATGCCCTCATTCACCATTTAAAGAGATACATTTCAACATCTCTATTGTACATATGTGGAAAGAAAATCAATATTTTGGCATTTTCATGATAACATTTGATTTTCATCACAAAACTTGCTGAATCAGTTTCAGGAGAATGAATACCGATTTTTTTCTTATGAAAACTGCGTTAAAATTGCATTAATTTATGATCATTGTTAAAACTCTTCTTCTTCACTCCCTCTCTCTCGATTTTACTCTCACACACTCTCACACTTCCTCTGAGAACATTTCTTCAGAGAACAGTTTAAATGTATGCAGTGTTAAAGTGCTGTTAAAAGCACATTTACATACCCCAAAGCAATGCAGCCCACCGCATGAATATCGGTCACTTACTCTAACAAAGCTTCTCTGATCTTCAACATCCAGTTCAGTGATGCAATGATTCAGTTCAAGCAACTTCAGTGGAAGGGGAATTTTGACCTATGGGGTTATTTCAGAATATGGGGGGGAAAAAAGAAGATAATTCAACCAAAGAAGACAAAAGTTACAGAAACACTGCAGTGAATATGGAGTGAAATATGCCATGAAACAATAGCAGCATAATACAGTTAAGTACACTAGTTGAGAAAGTAATTTATTTATCCGGTATGGTCCTTTAAAACACTTTGTATTTGCAAGATTTTATTACATCATTTAGTTTTTCATACATAGTCAAGTTAATAGTTTCTGAATTGTAGTTTGTTTTGTTTCAAGGGATGATTTCCAGCTAGCATAGTTTATACATGTGGTGATATATGGCACATATGCTATGCTAAACATGTCAGTATAACAGAATCACACAGATATTTGTTGTAGATATCCCCCTGTGACAAAAGGTTTAATTGGCGTTGTAGTTGTAGTTGCTGATTGTGTACAGTAGAGGGTGATGTTTTCGGAGCAGTCGCAATAGACTTACAGCAAATACATGCTGTCTGCAGCGTGACATTTTATTTGTCCAAGTCCATGATTGTCCCTGTGCATCCCAGAAGGAGGAAAAAAAAGTCATCATTAAAAAGTATGAACACTCTAAATTTGTGTCAGATAAACACATAATATGTGTGTATGACCTGCAGTTGCCCTTGTACATGAAGGCATAGTTCTTTGCTAATCTCGTATGTGTCCCACCAGGGTTTAAAGGAAATACAGTTCAAAATACAGTTTGGAAGTTTCCAACATAAACTATTAAATCATGGGATTGGCATTGCTCATACAACTAAGACAAGCATCTCCAAAATGCCGGACTTCCTTCATCATGGAAGATTTTATGCAGGCTGTCATTTGAAATATTTCAACCAATCAGAAAAATAGACATGAAGTATGATTCTGTGAAATCCTCTGACATCACATGGGCTCAGCACATGGAAGCTACACATGGTGAGGTAGACTGTAAAAGGATTGAGATTGTTGTTACATTACTCACTGTTGCCACCCAGCAGAATCTGCAGCAAGTGTGTATATGTTCACCTCCAAGTCTGTACTGAAGAGCAACACCGGTGGAGGTTCAGCCTTGAGGCCATGGGCTCTCAGTACTACAAGCTAACAACCTGTGCATGGATTTCTGATTCATTTTCCATTCCTTTTAATGAAAGTCATAAGGTTATGCCTTGGACGCAGGACTGCTATGTGGCAACAGATGCGTACTGTCAGCGTAAATGCAACTGCATGAATGTTTGTTACTGAAAGGTTGGAGTTCATCAGTACGTGCTGTTGGGGTGAAAAATGTTTGTGGAGGCCAAAGGTAAGGACATTTATGAATAACTGTATGATGCTTAAGACCTCTTAGCATTTCCTCATCATATATCTTAAGTAATCCACATTTCAACTCTTGTGAAAAACATACTCTGCAAGTTCTCCACCTCATCTTGTTTGGATACAATGTTTAATCTACTGTTATGACTTTTTATTTACCTAGAATTATTTGCACATTGACATTCAACTTTTGTCTATAGAAAGCAGAAGCCTCTAAGTCAGTCCCTGCACACAGGTTTCACAGGGCAGAATAAAACAACCCAGTCAAAAAATAGTATTTGAAGGTCTGAGTGTAATTTATCTCAACTTCTTAGTTTATTATACTACAGATTTTCATCAGACTCAAACTATACTGACTTCTTAACCGTTTATTGGGAAAATTACCATATTTAGAAACTTCAGTGGACAAAAACAATCACATTTTCCCACCTCTCTGTGATGCAGTGTAACTATATATACACTTTTTTTTTTAAATTTAAGAAACTGTTAGTGTAGACCAGCAAGTGGCCATACATTGCAACTTCACTGACCTTGGAAACTCTTATTCATATGTATGTTTTCAAGGTCAGTGGATGCTTTACTGAACAATCCATAAATGTGTTAATAACATTATAAACTGTCCTGGCAGCTGACAAGTTCTTGATGTACTAACTGTTTGAAGTCAGTGGTACAGACTGCACTCCAGAGACACATCATTTAGAACCAAATTGAGTTTTTAAAAATTATTTTTTTATTTTGTTATTTTCTGACTCAACATTTCAGATCAGTCAACTCTGCTGCCTCTCTGTTGAAAATGACAACATTCATCTGTCTTGCTTGACTGGACCTTTCGGATTAAATTGCAGGGCTACTCAGCAGGGAATAAGCCCCTCTAAACAGTTGGCAGGGCCCAACTCCTGAAATTATAAAGGATGAGTATATTTCCCCATCTCCCCTGCTGCCCGCGATGCCAGAAGCATCACAAAGGTCTGTTGTGCTCTGTCTGACTGAGCAAGACACAAATTACCATCTACGAGTCAAACTCTATTGTGCACATGTTTATATTGTGTGGTTATACGGAGGCTTATGGGCAGTGCACCCGGCCACACTGTAAATTTTCTGAGATGCTCTCCTTATTACTTTTATAGTTCTCATAAGTTTGAGACCCATCCAGTTTTTACAGCTCAGCGTGCACAGCAGGTGTGCTTGTGGGCTCGTGTGTGTATTTGCCTGTGTGTATTCTTTCTTCCAAAAGATAATTTTATAGTTTATGATCCTAGTCTTAAAAGTTTGTTGAAAAAAAAAGAAGAAAAAACTATCTATACTCCAATTTTCATACCCGTCATGACGAGGCAAAACTTATCTCACTCACGCACTTGATTACAAGAACATAAATTAAATTTTCACTCTTTGCTTAAAGCACTAATTCCCCATTTGACCTGTCCTCGAAGGCTTGATGAGTTCTGGCGGATATTACTTCCTTCAGTTAACATTTTTCACCATATGTTGGAGATGCTGTGGTGCTTTGTAGGTTTTTAAATTTAACAGATACTTTTTGCCTCCTGGTTTCTTACTAATTTGTCTGTGAGCGATAAACAAACCAACAGATGCTTTGAAATTTGTTCTGAAAAGCAGACTTTGTCCGCCTTGTACGCCAAAGAGAGAAAGGATGTTTATATGTTTGAACAGTTGGAGGCGCAGGTAAAGCTGTGATAATGCTACGCTTTGTTAAATTCATCCCTTTTTTTATATATATATATATAGTGCAAGGAGTGGCAGTTGGAGTTAAAACCAACGCTTCATATGTTTAGTGTTTAAACGGTGAGTCCCTCCTTTAAAACGGTGCAATCTGACCCCGCCTCGCTCTCTCGAGTCTTAAATTTCCACCAAGCATTTGTAAACACAATTATTTCAGCTGTTAGGAAAAACAATAGCCCCTCTGCAATTACTGTAGCAGCACAGCTGTGAACAACAAGGGTTGAAATCTGAAGCCAACAGGGTCTGCAGACATCCACCACAATACTTGGCGCTTTGATGCGTCTTCTCCTCTTTCTGCTTTGGCATCTTTGGGACTACGAGCTAACGAGCATCATTTTGGGAGGGGATGGCAGAATGTGAAAGAAAGATAAGAGAAAGGCTTATAGCATTTAACACAGTATCCACAAGGCGATTATACATCAAATGGTCAGAGCTCGGGGTGTTATTGGATGGGGGCGAGTGTATCTTTGTGTGAATATTATTGGTGTGGTCATGCTTGAGGAGCAGTTTCAGTGAATACATGTAGACCAGTGGTGTTTTCGTGACACCCTGAGTGATGTGGCTTTAAAATCGCAAAGACAGCCGGATCGTAATGTGTCCATAAAACCGCCTCACGTTCTCAGGCCATCAATGCCACATGCCTGTGGTGATGGATGCTCTTTCAAGGCCCCAGTATTAGTCCTTGTACATCTATAAATCAGAATTTTTTTTAGCATCAGCTGAAATCAATAAACAGTGTCGCCTTACCTTTAGTTGTCGCCGTTCCAGATTCTGGCTCAGTGAGCTGCATCATTTAATATGCAACATCTTGTAGTACAAATAAATAGCAGGTTTTTTTGCTTGGGATATTTTGAGGCAACATATTAATTGAATTACATCCCAATTATGCAAGCTCACCCTGCAGGTCCAGTAAACATATCTTGGAAGAAAAGAGAAGTGCTGTTTTCTTTTTCTCACCACCCAGCAGGACTCTTATTTATCTGCCCTGTGCAGATCATAACAGCTTAACCCGTTAATGTCTTTTGGGCAAATATCTACAAATGTACTCGCCAGCAGTAAATTGCATTAGCAGTGCAGATCCCTTCGCCTGCTTCTCATTCAGGATGCCCATGTTGGATTAGAAATGGCCTGAAGCAAAGACAGGAATGAAGGCAACTCCGAATGAGACAAGAGGATAATTATACAGCCGAGCTTCCATTACCTGTGTTTGAATTTCATGCTCTTTAAACTCTTTATGAGGAACAGAAGGCTGCTTGGAGTCATTTATTATTCTGGGATGGATACTGCCACCTTGGTGGCTAGTTAAAATGTTATGCTGAGTTTACACATTGTGTGAGAGGTAACTTGTATCTATTCCTCTGAGCTCTAACATTATGAATTGCACGTTAGCGACATAATCAATCACCGGCCTTGTTGCTTTGACTTGCTTGTTCTACACCACAGCAGAGCCTCTTTCCTCTTCCCAGCGATGTGAATGCAGCTCGGCCTTGAACTGGAACATTATAAAGACTAATATCACCAAGAAAGCCCATCTTTACATTCAGCTTCTTAACTGGTGTGAACTGTGAGGGTTAACCTGTTAGAGGCAAACATGAGCTGCTGATCATCTGTTAAAGGATTATTACATCTTCAGTTTGCCATTGTTTTTATCATTATTTTTAACAGTAAAAATACTGCACATAACAAAGTACTTATAACTGTCAAATGTTCAGACAAGCTACAGATAAGCCAACAGGTAAGCTATGTTAGTATATATGCACTTTATGTTGAAGACTAAATATATAAGTGGACCTGGAACATCCTGTCATTTCTTATTAAAAGGGAAACTGTGTGTACACCTGTGACAAGATAAACTGAAGTCTGTAAACTGGGAGGTCTACAATTGACGGTTTATTTTTTTATTTAACCTTTATTTAACCAGGAAGAAACTCAATGAGACTGTGAATCTCTTTTACAAGAGTGTCCTGGCCAAGACAGGCAGCAGCAAAATCCAGAAGTTACAGACACAGAGCAGCCATACATGCAAACCAGACACATAATATAAGAGGTGATCATATTAAGATATATTTAAGACATATCTTATTTCCTAAAATAGTGAGAAACACCTGTTTTTACTTCATCTGCAGAAGGAAACAAGCCTCCATTTCAGGACTTAACTTCCCTCCTTCTCTGTTCGATAAGTTTAATTTGAGGCTTCAAACAGGATCAAGAGCAGAGTAAATCAAAATGTTGTTGTCACTGTGAGGTTTCCCAGCAACCACTGGAGATGTCAGGAGGAGGAAAGTTGCAGATCAAACAAAAGAACAGCATATGTAACAAAAGGCACACTGTGGGTGTCCCCAGCACAGATTGACATTTAGAATGAGTCACGCTTAACTGTTCATTACAGTATATACAGTGTCTTTTATTTCTGTCTGCTTCCCAGTGTCTACTCCAGGTCCTCTCCCTCTGTCCAGGCTGCAGCACACGACTAAATGTAGGAAGAGGTGTGGTTAGACACCAGCACATGAGTTGCACTCATCAACACACAAACCAAACACACTGCTCCCTGAACCAGTCCACTCCATCTCTCCTGAGCTAGTAAACACTACCGCAGTATGTATATGTGCATCATGCTGACCTTTAGCATCTCTTATTGGTACATTTTTGTCAACATTTTAAAGGCAGATTGTCTGTTTCCTGGCTTATCTCTTCACTACTACTCTTGTAATGAACAGACAGGTGTGCATGGTGTTACTCTGTCCTACTCTTAGCATAAAACCAACAATCTAAATAAATGTCTCAAGACTAATTTATTTACTCCATGTTGCTCCTCCTCTTTGCACTGTGCTTAGTTTTGTGCATTATTCACAAATAAAAGTTATAATTGAACAAATCACCGCCAACCAGCAGGAACCCAGTGAACCTCCCTCTGGGGTTTTGGGCCCCCCAGTGGCAGCTGCTCATTTTGAGCTGGTTGTTTTTTCAGCCTTGGCGAACTGCACACTAACTGTGTTCAGAAATGGGCTGGAGCTGAATTTTCAATTCTGATGGAATATCAGACAAGTGGGTTAAGTTACAACACACTGAGATATTCTGTATTTCAAAGGTGCTACTTGGCAGCACAGTGGGATTCAAAAGGCCATGTCCTTGCTCAACAATGGGAGTGGAATATTGAGTTTGGCCCCATTACAAATTCAACTTTTTTCTACTGCTATAGATAATGCTCATTGATCTGTGAAATTATGAGCTACTATTAGAAAGGCCTGGCACATAATTCAGGCAGCCTGAACTCTCAATCACTCAGCTGAAAACCCAAAGCCCAAACGGTAATTTACATCACAATGTACCGCATTGATTTAGATGGAGAGGTGTGTTAAGAGATCCTTAACAACTGTGGACGCCCTCAGGTCTATTGGAGGTATTGTTATGATTAAAAATGCCAAGTAAATTTGATCTCGGTGGACTGGAAATCATGGCAATCGTCTAATGCCAGTCAATGCGTGCATCTTTTAGAATTAAATCTTAAATGTTTATTGACTGATGCAACTGATTGAAGCAGTACCGTCGCCATTTGTAATTCAAGGCAGATGCCAGTGCTGGGAATATGAGCTGCAGACTGCCAGTAGAAATAAATGTAAGATATACATCACTGTCTGACTTTGAAAATAGATTATATCATTGTACCTGAATACTTCACGTCTCGTCTCTACAGCATACATAAGAAGAAGATAGAAAAAGAAATGCATCTTTAAGGACTTTGAATCGGGGAGAATGTGAGGAGATGAAGTACTCGGTCTTGAAAATTTACATACAGGCACCTGTAAGGAAAGGCAGAGAATAATTAAATGGACTGAAAAGTCAACTCTGATTGGCAGTCGTCCTCTCGCAGCCAGAGCTGCATTGCGTCAGGTGCCAACCAGATTCCCGAAGTCTCCTTGAACCTCGGCCGACTCACTTATGTCCTGATAAGTGCTGAGATTGATCCTGAGTTCATTTCCCCGCAGTCGCCACCCTTCCAGCGATCCCTATAATTGCTGCAGGGGTACAATATTATATTTGGACAACATCCAGTCAGGGCACTCGAGAAAGCTCCCACACCTTGCATTTTTAATGTGACCCCTGTAGCGTTTTTGTGAAGTCCTCGCATTAAGCCGGTTCGCTTTTTATCGATGCGCAAATTGAAATCATTGATTAGAGATAGAGGTCAAAGGGGGTGACAAATAGCTTCATCCTAAACACCTCATCGGTTCACACTAATAATGTTTTTCATCCTCATCATTAGCGAGTGGAGGATGAAAATCAATACACTCTCCATTTACATGTTCAGCATTTTATTGCCTTTAAGTATGCTCACAGCTAAAAAAACGAACGAAAAGGTTGTTTTATATGAATCCAACGATGTGTTTTCAGAAGCCTATGCTCCTGACAACACAGGAATTCCTCCTCATAACAGGATAATCTCAAAGAAAAACATTGCCAGTCGGTTGTAGTGTAATAATAAAATGTTGGAAGGGTACCTGGTGTTATAATATTTGGGTCACAATAACGTGTTATTGCTCAGTTGTGCAGCCAGTGCAGACGGCCCTTTGATGAATGAAAGTCAACTGAATTGTGGCAGACCGCCAGAATGAATACGAGCGCAAATAACATTAGAGTTAGTCGAAGCAGAGCATGTCTGCTCCAATAAATACAGAAAAACACAGAAGTGTAATCTTTACTCGAGACTCAAACTTGATGAAAAAGCAAAAGAAAAAAGAAAAACACACCAGAATAGCTGCAGGATGGATATATTTAAACAAGAGCCGAGCATCTCTGTGGTAATGTTGAACAGGTTTCATGTTTATCCCCTTGGTTTACTGTGGTAATGTTCAAATATTTCCTAAGTAGCATTTAACACAAATTACAGCTGTGGCTGATATGAGTGTATTTGAGTTTGCTAGTACCATCTAATAACTGTACTAAATTAAAAGTTGAAGTTGTCAGAACTGAATTTGATGGCTAAACATCCAATTCTTGTTTTTGGACATTTCAATCGAAATCACTATCGTCCACTTTATGTTGATGCTACTGCAATCTGTGGCATTTATTTTTTGTGGGACATAAAAGTTTCTATTCATAATTTTGTAAAAATCTATGAATAAGATGTGAAGCTATGTTACTTGATATGTAAAAACTTGTATTATTTCCAACAAGTTGAAGAATAATCACCAGTCATTAGGATCCATCTTGAGAGAACCATGAATATCTATAGCAAACCATGTGGCAATAGATGTTGAGACACTACAATCAACTAGACTAAAGTAAAAGCTTTAATTTAGATAGATGGTTGAACTAGAGTGAAATTGTCTGCATCATAAATTATTTTTTTGAGGACTGTGTCTGTACATAATACCATGGAAATCAATCCAAGAAAAGTTGAGACACAAAATCTAAAACCTCAACCTCACTGTTGTGGTTGAAAAGACGTCAGGGCACCACCAAAGTCAAAGACAATGAATAAACTCCATGGAAATCCATTTAATAGTGTTGCAACATTAAAATCAAAACCAAAAAGATACATTTTCCAGTAGAATGACATCCTCTTTATCATAAATGTATCTTTTGGAGACATCAAAAATCTGTACAGAATTTCAAAGAAATCGATCCAATAGATGTTGGGACAATTTACTAAACCTCCACCTCATAGTGGCATTAGAGGAGAAGTCAGGGAACCACAAAGTCCAGATGATTCATCTGTGTCAGCAGCCATCAATACATGCTGAGACACATAAGTAACTTCAAAAATTTAATTTCACTCAAAATACAGCAGAAGTCAGAGGATCAGCATCAGTATCCATCATCTGGTGACTCTGAGTATCTGTAGAAAACACAATTACAGTCTGTCTGTTGGTTGTGGAGATGTTTCATTGAGCTGATGGAGTACATGTATAACACAACTCTAAATTAATGAATTATATGTGTATGTGAAGAGAAATTGAATTTTTTCCTTAACTACGAATTGACTATGATAGTAAAATGGTCAGTCTTCTCGTACTGGGTTATTTTATTCTTGTTAGTCAGTGAACTCATTGCATATTCTGGATCAGGAAGCAGATGGTGCACAATGTGAAAAAAGGCAACAATAAATGCAGAGTTTACACCTGAGATTGTCAGTTTTCCTGTTTTTCTGATTCTTCTTTTTCCTCCCTCCATATTTCCTGGATCGCCTGGCTTCATGCCCTCATGCAGAAAAGCCAACATCTGTCTGCTGGATTTGCTTCTGGACAAGAACACACACACATATTGTGCCTGTGGGCTCAGACACACTGGTACACTGAATGCATGCTCACAATGGTAGTGCTGCTGTAGCCATGTGTGCAATTTTTAAATTAGATATTAACAAATCCTCTCAAGTTTAAGAAATCTGCACATTTAAACTTCAGATTTTTTTTTTTATTTATTTTTTTTTATCTAAATTGGTTTCATCTTCTTTGGGCTGCAAGGAATTCCAAATATCTCATCTTCTTTGCAGTAATGTGATGCGATTGATTTCTCCTCCATCTTGTTAGATTAGTCAGATAATTGAATTGGTTTAAAACAGACATACCTCAATATCTCTGTCATTGGGTTGGGACATTAATTACATTAGTGGTAAACAGATGAGGTTGCACAAGGTAGAAAATATTTGTGTTTTCTCTCCCCTGTGAGTTTATTCAGGGTGGTTGTAGTTTGCTTTGGGTTTAATGTGGCAAGAAATGTAAAAGTTCACTTTTTCAACCTCCAATTTACCACCATCATATTCACTGGATTACCTGTAACATCTTAATACCAGGGAACTGAAATGTGTTCATGGCTAATTAGTCAGTTTGTTACACTGTTTTTATTTATTTTTTATTTTTTCTCACAATCAAATAGTCTATTTCATTTTTCTTTTGTTTTTGCTAGTTTTATTGATTTAAATATTTTCTGGGTTTCACTTTGATTTGAAGAAGCAGTTTCATCTCAAAGCAACTGTGTGGAGAGAAGCACAGAGAAGCTGGAGGATATCTAATGAAATTACTGAGTTTATGCTAATGTCTCAAAAAGAGTTTGGTTGATAGTGACATGCTATACTTAGCATCTTTATACCTATGGATTTCAGCCAAACTTCCCTCATGATGACAGCAGGTGATCTGTACAATTTCCCTTTACTCTCTGTGTTGACATAGCAACAGTGAGCGTTTTACTGCAGAAATTACATGAGGTTATTTCTACTGATCACTTCAACGTGGGAGAAATACAGGTTATGTCTGATTGAAAGACAGATGCAATCTATTTAACTGGAAATCTGATCTTGACATAATTAATGGATCAACATAAGTAACAAATTCAACACTTTGGTTTCACATTTTACTGGTCAAAGACCAGTTTGATTTCTCCATTTCTTTCTCACTGCTCAGTCACCACAGTGTAATTCTGAGATGGACAGAGCAGATACGA
Source organism: Pseudochromis fuscus (assembly GCA_900323345.1). Lineage (NCBI taxonomy): Eukaryota > Metazoa > Chordata > Actinopteri > Pseudochromidae > Pseudochromis > Pseudochromis fuscus. Next base: position 21,569 of record OOFC01038525.1, read on the forward strand.
CTGCTGACATACTCACCTGAAGCCCCTTCTTGTTTTTCTGGCTAACAATAAAAGGCTTACTGAGCTGCTATGCAACTTTATTTTCACCCTCGGTTTTGCCTTCCAGGCTGTACACAGGCTCCCCTGCCTTGTGTTTGACTATTGTTGGGGGTTTGTGCAGCCTGAAGGAAGACCTGCAGACACAACCTGGGAGTAAAAGAGAACTGAAAACACTGGGGGTGGAAAGGTAGAGGGGCTGTTGGTGAAAAAAAAAAAAAATCTACAGACTGACAGGTTTTTTATTCAAAGATAAAAAAAAACTAACAGAATACTTAAAACACATTCACAAATACTCAAATTTCAATTTTAAATCTAAAACAGTTCTTAAAGTTTTCAAAATAAAACTTAGATAAAATATATCAATTAAAAATAATAAATAACAACTGAAAGATCATTTTATTTTCTTCCAATTATTGTACCTTTTCTTTTTCATATTAAATGTGTATCTGTAGGAGAACCACTCCATAAGCCTTTAGGGGTTTTTTGGTTTCTCCTGCACACATATTATATGTATCTTTCACTTTGTATGCTTGTTTTTTCCCCTCTACTCTTTCACCTGGGCTGTTTTTTTTTCCCTCATATGTGCTAAAAACAATAATAATAACAATAATAATAAATAAAATAAAAAGATATGATGTCAAATTAAAACCACAGACTGTATTGGAATTATACAGAGTTGGTTATAATTATTATTTTCTTAATTTCTACAGTGTGTCACATTACCTATGGGTTGGGTACAAAGCCAACTGCTTGCAGCAGTCCTATTGTTTTTATTTTAATCTCCCATTATTATATAAATCCAGTTGTTGATGTGTGGTTAAATCATTTAAAATTACGCTAATTGTCTTAGTAGAAGATGTTTGGATTGGTCATAACCATGTCTCCCAACTTCAGTCTGTGCTACTTGTAAACGGATGGTAAATGGACTGTGCTTATATACCTCCTGGTTTTTTTTTACCTCAAAGCTTAGGTCCACAAGTTTTTCTCTTTCTCTTAATGTAGCCATTCACACACATATTCAAACTCCAGTTTGAACAGAGCTACGTGCTTACATCAGGAGCAACTTAGGGTTGAGTGTTTTTCTCAAGGATCAGGGATCCTTACAACTTGTGGGCGACTGATTCGAACACCTCAGGCACAGCCACTTAGAGAGGACAGTCATTATTTCCACAACTCTGAGAAGTTGCTTATCACACAGAGCAAGCGTAATTAAAGTAAAAAGTTTGCAAAGTTTGAACAAAGGGCCAGTCTTCTTTGGACTGTGACACATTTGCTATGATAAATCCATAAAGCACTGTGCAGCTCCATTTATGTTCCTGTAATCTGGGATATTTGATTTTTATCCAAATAATACCAGTTATTTTCAAAACTGCACATTGTTTTGAAAATCAAACAGGTTTTTATCTAATGTGGTTTTAGCTCTAAAAAAACAAACTGTACCAGAAAATCCCCCCTAGATTTTCCTACTGCCACCTGTTTCCTCGCATTCATGCTCTGTGACGCAGCTCAAGGCTTTATGTTCAACATCAGAAACTAACACATTCACATTCTTGTTTTCCTGCCTAATTGGACTGTCCTGCGCCAAAATCAAAGGAATATATGAATCCTTAAAATGTCAGTAATTTAGTTTGGAGCTATTAAACTGTGCCCTGTCTGCAGATGGTGTCCTTCACTCGGTTTGACTCTACCAATGTCACCATTAATAATACACAGGCTGAATCATCCCAGGCTCCTCTTCATTAATATTTGATGTGGACTTTTTAGCAGCAGTGGGCTTCCCCTAACCTTTCACTTCTTTGCAGCGAACATCAATTACCGCACATAAAAGGGATGGACATGGGTGTCTCATTAATTTATTTTCATGTAGAGCATGTCACAGAGATGGGACGCAGATGTCGATTTTACCTGACAGTAAACATGGTTTGCATGTGGAGCGGTTGCAGGTTAAATCTCCAGGTATGACAGTTGTCCTTTGAGAAGATGCATCAAACCACCTGAGGAGGGGAAATACATCCACCTCTCAATTGTCAAAATAAATATTTTTTATTTTGAGGTTGCACACGTTCTGAAAAACCTGGAATTTTTAAGCCCTCATTTCCAGTCCTAAATCTACGGAAGAGTATTAGGGCAACGCAGAGAAAAAAAATTGGAGAAGGTAGATTTCTTTTTTCATCATGCACTTCGAGAAAAAACTTGAAATGTCGAGAATAAAGTCTAAATATAATGTCGAGAATAAAGTTGAAATGTCGAGAATAAAGTCGAAATTCAATGTCGAGAATAAAGTCGAAATGTTGAGAATAAAGTCGAAATTCAATGTCGAGAATAAAGTCGAAATACAAAATCAAGAATAATGCTGAAATCGTTGTGTTGTGCGTTAAGGATTCACTATGACACTTAAGAGTTTAACACCGAGGCTCTTTTTTAATGCTGCACAGTGCATAGACGTCAATTAAAAACAACTCTGGTCCAGCCCGTCCAGTGAGGAGAGCGACCGACAGATGCTTGCTGAATGAGGCCACCTCCTCCAAGCTTGTCTGGTTTATTCCTGGGAACAGTCGCAGTTTTCTGCACAGTCTCTTCAAAGTCCTAATGCTGATAACTACACTGTGATTGTTGTAGTGTTATGGGTTATATGGTGACGGCACATAGAGAACACGTTAGGTGAGAGTTGACCAATGTTTACTAACATCTCCTTGGGACTGTATATACCGACGCACACAGGTGTGTCACATTAATACAGGCTGGAGTTGCACTCCATGCTCACATAGTTCCTATACATTTAAATGCATATCACTACATTT